>JACJUY010008571.1:18460-29136 GCA_014220935.1 Platorchestia sp. MABIK | reverse complement strand
TGAAGTTCTAGAGAATGCTGTATTTGTTGAAACTGACAAGCTCTTTATAACATCCTAAAATGATTTTACTTTATTCTGCATCGGAAAATTTTAGAAGTGCAGAAAAAATGCTACAATGAAAACAGATTTTGCACAACTTACACCGCAAGTCACTGAGCTCGTATTTCACTGCAAGTGTGCACCAAAAAGAGTATTCTCAACTATAAATTGTCCCTGGAATGGTGTTTTCTTTATAACTAGTGCGGACGGCCCTTCAAAAATGACGGGATTCAATAATTTTCTTGAACAAATTTTCAAGATGTGGATGACAAATATATCCATCCTAATAGTGCCAGTGATGAAAAATATTCTTGTACTTGTGCACTGGTGAAACTCGCATCACAGATGCGATCATTATAACTATCCCTATGAGCGTGACAGAGAAATGGAAGAAGTGGACTCTAAACAAACAAACCGAGGATATTTTTGGTAGTTGCAGGACCCGTGAAAATTCCGCTGACAATGTCATCGTTAAGCTAGGTGGACACTTGAAAAATTCTAACATTGCTCAACCTATGCTGACACAACCTATACTAACCTTTCCAATCCTAACCGAATCTACCCTGATAAAATATCAAACACTTCAATGCATGTAACGGCGATCTGTCAATGTTACACGGAGGAATTCGGTATCCATGATACCGCAAACTCAGACATCCTTTGTTCTTAAGAAGCGGACACCAAACAAATATATAAAGAAATGTATAAATAAACACACAACGGGTATTATTAGGTTAGATTGTAGTTACATGTATCATCAAATCTAGATTAAGTAACAGTAGGGATACATTACCCACAACCATTTTTTTTCATCTAGTGACATGCGTATTACAATACTCATGTGTGTCTATCATATAAGTGTATTTTTCTTACTTTAGGATATTTTAAAACCAATGATGTTTTGTATCATCTCTATTGGAAATAAACTGTTTTTCTTTCTTTTCTTTCTTTTATTAAAACTAAACAAAATGATGAAGCAGGGAAGTAGGCACAACACTTTAGTAATGACCAGTTGAGGATTCAAATTTCTTAGCTCTCAGAGAACTAAAACAGGTTTGATTACGTTGGTCAAAAAATTTTAAAACAAACTTCCTATTACATCAAGTGATTAATCAAGAAGGTTGTAATATTCAAAATATTACAATACGTACGTTTTGCCCACGAGACGAAAAAAATTCAGAAAGCTCGTGAGCATCCAATCATTGTACTAAAGCAGGGTATACGTACAATAATGAACCAATCGCATGCTATACGGATTAAATAATTTATTGTGGCCGAGTTAAACTCTTGAAAATATCAATAAAATTTGAAGTAAGCCGAATGAGAACGGTAAATTTTATATTAGACTAACTTTTACATTAGAGCTGCTACTAGCACAATCCGCAAGTCACATTCATCACAATGATTTTCATTTTAAAAAACTGCTTCCAAATTGTAAGCAAAAACGACCAAATCTTGATTAAAACATTGTGTAGTCAATTAAGCGTGGATAACATAAAATGTGTGAACATGTTTGTTGCCGCCGTTCTGTCATCGACAGAACAGCGCGACCCTTTATGTTCTAAAGAGTTTGAACTTCGTTGCCTTTCGGTCTGTCCTTGTCACTTCGCATTAGTCAGCGCAGGGCTCGGTTGCCTCGCCGCTGTTGCACATGTTGCACTTCGGTCGGGACGTCTGTGTCGCTGCGCGATAGGTATTTTATAATTCAATTTCTCTAGTTTCTTCTTTATTCATGTATTGTATTTTCGCTTGTGTAATTTCATGTCTCTTTCCAGACCAATGTTTATGACCTGTTTGTAGTATCAATAAAGAATTGCTGCTACACGTGTTTGATAGACATTGTACAACGAATCAGGTCGTAGAGTTAGGGAGATGCGAAGTCGCACGACCTGGCAAATTCCTGACTTCGATGCTCTCCCCATGTAGGCGTGAATTAGACCCTACAATGTTTATCAACATTCATCAAATATAATTAAAGAACAATCTACATTACTCAAAAAGATGGACACTAAAATATCATTCAATGAAAAATTTTTCGTTGTGTCTAAGCAGGAAAATCTTCAGTTCCTTTTGATGCTCCAAGTTAATCATTTCAATGAACAAATGCGTGATAAATCATTACGTAACAAAGCTATATCCGCTAACGATTATGTCTTCATAACTGATATGTTGACAATTAGAGGCCGTCGAATTGTTTGCGTCCTCAAGCTCTCACTTTTATAGATGGTACACACCCTCAAAAATAGTAGAATGGGAAACAGTTAAGCTCATTACTTTAGTCTATAAATGTTAGAATCTGTATCATTAAAACTGATTAGTTAGGATAAATAGTTGCGTCAGAGTTATAACTTGGGTAACTTACGTGAAATGACTCATAACGTTCTCGGTTGATAGTTTCGTGAATAGAATGCTAGCCGTTATAGCCAGGCCTGATATATTACTGTACGGAAAATTTGATGAGATGCAGTGAAAGAAATGACACACGATGCCTAAATGCTAACGCGTATTTAAACCGTAGGTCGGTGATGTTGCTCAGCGCCGGTTCAGTAAGCCGCAGCGAGAAGTTGAGGCATCGGGACGTGCACAGGAGAGGCGTCGGCAATCCGCAATAAGTTCAATCCGATTGCGAAGAGGCAACTCACTGTTTATTATTGAACGGTGATATCAGATAAACAAAGTTGTTAGGTAGCTCGTGCCACATTCTTCTTGGAAGTCACGTGTTCCGTATGTGTCGGGTGCCTGGTGCATATTACCGTCATGTGCGTGTTCTGTACTTTGGCTTGTCACGTTCCATGTGCATTACACATGCCTTCTATTACTTCATCATCTTCTATGTTCCCGAATCATTTAGGTTTTTTGTATAATCGTTTTTCTAATTACCCCAATGCGTGAGAGTTGCTTATTCAATGAGATATATCAATTTAAGATGATATCCTTGCAACCCTCCAACGAATTAATTCATTTTCACTCATTCGTAAATGATATGAACTAAATTTGATAAAAGAATCATATAAACAAACCATTTTAATAAGTTTGTTCAGAGTCTGTATGTGATACTAGCGTGCGTTTTATTTCATGTCGAGAGAATCCATCTGTGTCTTTCTCTTTCATTTTTAATTCTTTATAGTGTTGGTTGGCTTCCAACCTTCAGGTGATCTCTTTCTCTCTCTCATTTTCAATCACTTGCATTTAAATTTGCAATTCCCTGTGCTCTCGGTGTTTCATAACTTCCAGTCGTCGAAGTGTTTCATTGAGTTTCAATTGAACGCCGTGAACGCTGTTGCTGTAGTTTAAACCTACTTTATATTTTGAAAAGAAAAAAGCGCAAAACATCTTAAAAACATCACATAGAGAAAACGTACATCGATCGGATTCTAACGAATTGAAGTGGAAAAATAAGAGCAAATTAATTTAGAGGATGTATACCCTCAATTTTTATCACAGCTGCACACCTCCTGCTGCTATATTGCACATGCTGAAGATATTTTGTTGCAGGAATTTTCTTTATTTCTCAATAATTTTACTGAGATTATCATCTAAACAAAAGCTTTGAAAATTTTAAACGCTTCTATGCTCATTTTCGGAGGTTCATGAAATTTTTCTAATAAAATCATATATATGGTCATGTAAGACCATCTGCATTCATGGTTCAAATTAGACATCCGTGAATGCAGACAACAGATCTCTACCAACACACAATGAATAGAAAACTCAATATTCCGCTCCTCGGCAAGCTTTAGAGCGTCGCCACACCCCCCAAAATAAATTGACCTGAATCATTACATGGAATCTTCCTACCCACCTAATAGTTCACAGGTTTATTCCCGATAAGCGGCTTAATAATTCAATTATTTCTATTTTCAAGAATTCTTTTTCATTGGAGGGATTCAATTGTTTTGATCCCAAAATAATAGAACTGATGACCTCCAACCAAAAAATGACAAAGTTATAGCTTGGGTAACTGTTATGAAATGATTCATAATGTGGACGGATGTATGTTACGTGAATAAAATGCTAGAGGTTAGAGCCAAGCTTGACTTATTGCCGTATGACACATTCATTTAGGTTTAGGAAAAGAAATACAAGTTGCCTAAATGCCGATACGTATTTTAAACCGTAGGTGAGTGATGTAGCTCAGAGACTGTTCCAGTCAACCAAAGCGAGAAGTTTAGAGGACCTGCACAGGAGAGACATCAGCACCCCGCAATCAGTTCACTTCGATTGCGAAGAGGCCATTTATTTTTTTTAAATAACCGAGGATATCAGCTCAACGTTAAACAAACAGGTTTGTTGGGCAGGTCTTGTCACGAGAATCTTGGGGTAACTTTCCTCGTGGTTCACGTGTCTTCCATTTTCGTTCTATAACCCACAATGCTACCGAATCATATTTCACTTACGTCATTTTTTCATTACTTTATTTCAACGCGTTCAATAGCGTGAGAGTTGCTTATACCATTTCTTGGAATATTACAATTGATCCCGAGGAACTATAGTTGGTCATGCGTTAGTTACCCCTGTATAGTGCCCTACTCCAAATGAGTCCAACAAATTAGCCCGTATTGAGTGAGAGCGTAGAGTCTACTTGGATAAATGTCAATCTAAATTCACTGCATAACTTACTGCGGTGGCCAACACCAAGAGCACATTCTGCTAACATGTGAACACCTGCTCCACTTGTCGTGTGAACGTTCCCTTAGAATCTTAATAGAGTGACATTGCTCGATATAAACTGTCATTCGATGTGTTATAGGTTGATAAATTTTCGAATTTTAACGAATCTCTCAAACGCAATGTTTTGTGTAGCGGAGTTCCTCTTTTCGAGCGACGAATCGACTGTTGAAGCACAATTTCCTGTCCATCATCTTTTCAGGATGTGTTAACACACAAGCTTTCTGACGAAAATTTTTTTAGTGTATTTGATAACTGCCAGAAATATCTCGAGAATCACACGTAAGTTTTGTTAAAGGCTACCCTGGACAGAAAATGGCGGTTAAGAATTTACATAAAATATGTTTAATCGGGAACTTACACCAAATGATTTAATTTACATGGAATGAAACTCTCCTGTGAGGTAGCCACAATTTCAACGATTGTCAATGAATTACCACACACGAGTGAAGTGGAAAACATCAATGCTAGTTTTAGAAGAATCACAATAGAGTAAAAGAATTGTATTCTACCGAGAAGAAATGAAGAATTATCTAGAGATAATGTAAAAGATAATGTAAGTTCTTTCAAAAACTTTCTGACTAATAACAATTGAACAATTAAATACAGTTGTTGCTTGCCCATTCATACGTATTTTCTATGCACATAACTAAGTCGTGCTCAGGAATCAGAAACTTTATCACGACTCAAACTTCTTGCCAGCTGCCGCCACTCATGTGAATGTAAAAGAAACGATCAACGAATGCCTGAACTGGTAACTGCTCGTTTCGGTTTGATTTCCTCATCTTAGACTCGTTACATTTCGACGAATACTCCAAATATCGATGATCTCCGTACCGACATCAAACAGCACGTGCCACACATTGTTGGCAAGCTTTCTGATGTCCCCTATCAGGTATCTCAAATCGTTGTTTTCTCCAATTATTTGTGAGGTGTGCATAACATATGAAAGTCTTCTTTTGCTCTGGTAATATCCATCCAACTCGTCCATAGGAGAACAGTTTAAGGTGGTCATCTGAGCGATATTGGTGCAAATTATCAATTTTTCATTCTTTACTGAATTAGGGTTCTTAGGTAGTGGGCTATTGTGTCCTAAAATTTTATGGAGCAATGGGGGTAAAAAATCATGAATTTCTGACCCAATATCAAAAGAAAAGAAAAGAAAAATGGGAAATTCGGAATCGTTTCTTTGTTAGAAATGTTCCAAGGATTCTAAAACACTCTTATTCTTTTGTACTAGCGTATAAACTCATAGACTGCTATTGTTTTGAAATGTCGGAGAAAAATAAATAAAAAATAAAATTTCCCATTTTCTCAGAAACTAAGGTCAAAATTGAAAAAGTTACACGTGCAAATATGTTTTTCTTTTCAAAAGTTACATATTCTTGAAAAAATTCAGAACAGTCAGTCCACAAATGGAAAATTTACTGTGTCTGCACAAAAATATTCATATGAACTAAATGTAATTCAATTGTGTATTTGATACATGTAATGTGTAATTCACAGTTGAATAAAGGAATTATGCATGCATATTATTTCAAGATAATAATAAAACATGAACAAAGGATTCAAGCAAGAATAAGTGCATTATATCACGTTTCGCCACAAAATTTGTGTTTTCCGCCTTTATTCGTAAAAATTAAATTTCCTACCTGAAAATTAATGGAAGTCAATGAGTTCTCATGCTTGAAAAAAACGAAGACAGTTTTAAAATCCATGTAACATTTTTCACAAACTAATAGATCAATTTCTCCAATTTTTGCATCCAATTTTTTTAACACCCATCAAAATCTATAATTTTGTATATTTTAGTTAGTAATTGAAAATCGCAAATGAAAAGTGAACCAAAAAAATATGAAACCGGGTCTACTACTTTGTCAGAAATGTTTCAAGGATGCTAAAGCTGTCATTGGTTTTGTTCTAGCACGAAAACTCATTGACTTCTACTATTTTTTATCAGAGAAAATTCCATAAACTAAATGAAAAACATGAGATTTCCCTTTTTCTCAAAAACTAAGGTAAAAGTCAAAATTTATATGAGCAAAATGTGTTTTTTCAAAATTACGAATAGTGGGCAAATTTCAAAACAATCGGTTCAGATACACAAAATCACTCAGATGACTCCCTTCAAGGAAGACCTTATCATTAAGAAAAATCAAAATTTTGGATTTAACCTTAAATTAGTCTGATCTCAATGTAGAGTCGATGTACATTTAAAAAACCGTCAGTCAATAAATGAATGTGACACGGCGATGAAACTTTTTATTGTTACTTGCAATTTTCCACAGTTTTGGTTTTATCGTCTTTTATACCTCAATGTCTTATATCCAGTTCACTCAGAAGATTCAGAGATTTAATTTGTAACATGTCAATTTATTGTATTTCAGTGCATTAAAGTTGATTTTTTATAGAAATTTCCATAACGTTTGTTTTTCATTGTGATATTCTTGGCTGCGCTGGTTTCCCTCTTTATCCTGTTCTACTTATGCTGCAACGTGTGTGAGTGAATTACATCATTTATTTCGCCCCTTAGTGACATCACACTGAGACGGATATAGACGGCCTGATTTCTTGCCCTCGTGTGCGGAGGGAGCTCCATGCAGGGGTAACCAATGCCTGACCACCTGTGGTTGCTCAATTCTTGTCAATTGTGACGTTCCAAGAAACTCTTACAGCAACTCTCGCACAGTTGGGAGTGTGAACATACAATAATACAAATACGATGTGAATTATACAGACTTTGGAGCATGGTGGGTGATGAAATAATAGAAGGTATGTGGCGCGCACATGAAGCATGACAATACCTGGGTCCAAACACGCACATGACTGTGACATGCATTGGACACATGACACATATGGAATTCGTGACATCCAAGAAGTACGTGACACGAGCTGCCCTACACATTTGTTTCTCTTGCGTTGAGCTGTTCAATAATCAACACTACATGATAAAATGTCAGGTGTCTCCAACAATACTATGTAATAAAACGTGGGGTGGCCCAACATTTATAATTGAATAAAATTCAAAATTTTTGTTGCGAAATTTTAGGAATCAATGGGAATCCCATTGAACACATTAAATTGGTTGGTCCGTCTCTCTGTGACGCTCATAAAGATGCTTATTAACTGTATCTTCGATACGAGTTTCAACAATGCACAAGTGCAAGAATATTTTAAATCGCAGGTACTTGTAGAATGGATATATTTGTTTGTCATCCACAACTACAAGATTTATCTGAAGAAAATATCAAATTCCGTCATTTTTAACCGGTAGTGTACACTAGTAACCCATAAACAACAGTAACGAAATCAACTGGTAAATTTGTAAATAAATATATTTTTTGTCTATTTTCTCCTAGTTTACCACAATGGAATCTGCTTGTTTTGTTGGTGTCAAAGATGCCATTCAAATACTTTAAAAAACTTCGCATCCGCTCACCTGTGTTTTCAAGTCAATAAGGTATTACGTTAAAATTGAAACTATTGTTGAGAAAATGCAGCTTATGGCGATTAAAAAGATATCACAAATGCTTTGAAAAACTTTTTGGCTAATAATAATTAAACAATATAACACAGTTGTTGCTTGCTTGCTTGCTTGCTTGGTTGGTGCGTGTGTCTGTGACGTCTTACCTGCGCTGAGCAACATCTCTTACATACGGTTTCCAATACGTGTAGGCATTTGGACAACTTGTGTCACTTCTTTTCTCACACCTCCATAATTTGCAGCACAGTAATAAGTCAGGCTTCATGAGCGTACATTTTACTCACGCAACATTCAACGGTGAACATAATAAGTCATCTCACATTAGTTACCCAAGTAATAACTCAGACATCACCATCAGGCACAGATCATCAGTTTCATTTACATAGTCTCCAAAAAATTAAGAAATAATTAGCATTTTTCAACATTTCGAGGTTTTGACCTATGAAATTTTGAAGGTGTATGCCACCTGTAATGTTCAGTGGGATTGCGAGTAAAAGGAGTTTTCGATTTGTAATCACGTTGCTAGCACGAAGGATAGTGCATAGAGGAGCGGAATTCACGAGTGACACATATGGATTGTACGGACATTTTATCTGCATTTAAAGATGCGTAAAATAGGCCGCGGTGCTACGCGCTCCATCTTAGCTGCTAATGCAAAATAGCCAAAGAACTTTGCAAAATTAAATTGTCTCTGTTATTAACAAAACCTCGCCTTAAGCTCGCAATAGTAATCTTTAGCCCAGTAATCGAAACCTCCCAACTCGAACAAAACCTTGCAAATCTTTTCACTCAAGTTGCCATCCAAGTCATGGACGTCAGCTCTACATGGAATCGTGAGTAGCGACAAAAAGTCAAAGTACCCATCGCCCCGTAAGCTTTCGTCCCACCTTCACCACCAGCCCTTCCACGGCAGTCCAAGCGTCACGTGTTGCGTTGCGAGTCTCCGATGCCATCTTGAAGTCTGTGCCACAGGTCCGCCTAGAGGGAAATTAAGGGAAAATATTCATACATAACTAAAACCACTTTAAAACTTCAATACACTAGGAACAAAGGCGGCGTAGCATCACGAACATGGCGGTGCCAACCAGCGCAGCCACACTCGATACACCCGACGCTCTCGTCAAGCCGCGACTGTTGTTTTTCTCAGCTGTTTTGTCATCGATTGATGCTGAAACTGAAATATTTTGAACAGTACGATTTTCCTGGACTTGTCAATAAGATTGAGGTCAAAGCCATGGTTAAGGTGTCAACCAACTCGCTAGCATATACAATGAAAAGCTATATATACCCCATTCGCGAGGAAGACTAAAGAACCTGAATGAATTTTTTTCACTTATAAATAACTGGTACTTCTAGGAGCGATACTATTAGGTTGTTTTACACCTTTATAGAGTGTAATGATCCCTGTCGTAGTGATCACTATTTACCGTCTTTTTGAAAGTAAATCTTGGAATAAAAAAGCCCATTGTAAATGCATTGAGACTTCATTACCAATAAGAGAACCTGATGATACCTACAGCGTAGATGAGTTGGTTGACCAGTTCATTTGAATATCGCACACAGCTTACAGCTCTAAAATAGCACTATTTCGAGGCGGTTCACTGAAGCATTGTGCTCCATGGTGGAATGCTGAATGTTCAACAGCTGATGTCGAAATGAGCATTGCGACGGTACCAGCGCCCTAAGGACCTGGCCCACAATGCTGCATTCCGGTCAAAGTCTATTGCGTTTCCTCTTTAGGGCATGATACATGATTTGCATTGGTAAATTGTGCGTGTGTGTTTGATTGCGAGTTGCTACAATGTCGTTTCGAATGCCTTTTTTCGACTGGTTGTGCGGCTTGAGTGATTTATGAAAAGATAAATTAAATTTTGCAGGGGAGTGAATAGAAATCTGAAAAATGATGATTGTCCACTCTCTTCTTTACCGTGAATAAGAGGCAAGATGGGATTCTCACTAAAAAGTTATCGGTGCTTGCATGAAATAATCCTGCTGTAGAAAAAATATGCATGGCAAAAAAAAAAGGAGCAGCTGGCTGGAGTAGGCTCACACAGAACACTACAAACTTAGGTGCGGGAACGTTGAGGTTCCAAAGATGACGTCGCGGCAGAGGGATTTTGTGTGACTCAAACATCAAATTTAAAAGCTTTCACAGGGTTGTAAATGTGGTTGCATATCCTCTCAACTCTTGTCGGCAGTAGCATGGGGAAAATTTACATCTGTTTGATTTTATTAGAAATAGTTTGCGGTTGAAGTTTAAAAACGTTCAACATTTTCAAAGCTTTCGTCAGAACAATAATTACTCTAAAATTATTGAAAAATAGAGAAAATTTCTCTCACAAAATACCTGCGGTTTGTGTAGTCTTGTAGCAGGAGGTGTGCAGCTGTTGTAGATGTTAAGGGTGTACACCCTCTAAATTGTTTTGCTCTCATTTTCCCCACTTCAATACTTTAGATTCAGATCAATTTATGTTTTTCTCTTCTT
>JACJUY010008570.1:0-34855 GCA_014220935.1 Platorchestia sp. MABIK | reverse complement strand
ACTATTGTAAATATGGGGAGTAGCACTATTAGGGGGACATTGTGAGTGCCCTGTGCGAAACCATACTGTGGCATGAAATCCCCTGATAATTCTCTAAGCTAAATGATGTTTGGAATATTCCTCTTCTTGGGACTCTTGCTGTGATTAGTAAAACTCATACTATGATACATAATGAAAATACAAAAATTATTCAAAAAATTAAGCCCCAGGTGGACAAAGTTGGGGCCCGAATTGATGGTGGGTAGGCCTCCTTTTTGTTGAAATATTTGCGTTTATTTGTTGAATGACCATTTTTTTCAACGCGTTAACTGCGATGGGTTAAACTGAAGTTCAATATTCAATTAAAATTGAGAGTCAATTGTTTAAGTAAATGATAGTAGTGAACTTGAAATTTCCTGCGAAGTGACCCACCGGTGGTCACTTAGGGGATTTTCATGGTGCTGCTGACCCACCTGCAGTTACCAACTTATTTTTTATAAATACTTAATGAAAGCTAAATAAAAGCCAGATCCAGTTTTTGTTAGCCGTTTTCAAAGTTGATTACTCAGAGGACAACAAAGTTAATCAACTTTGAAAACGGCAAACAAAAACTGGATCTGGCTTTTATTTAGCTTTCATAAAATATTTATAAAAAATAACTTGGTAACTGCAGGTGGGTCAGCAGCACCATGAAAATCACCTAAGTGAACACCGGTGGGTCACTTCGCAGGAAATGTCAAGTTCACTACTATCTTTTACTTAAGCACCTACTACTTTCTTCTTGAGTTTTTGAATTATTCTGTGATTTTTTACCTTAACTCTGTGATACTGATTAGCAAGGAAATATTTTATAGGTTCTCTGTGATGCTATTTTTGTATCAGTGAAAACTTGATTTCAGTGTGTAGTGGATGCCCTAATATAAAATATGTGATGAAATTGATTTATTTGAACCTATAAATTTTAATAGTCAATTAATAATGTATAATTATGCTATGTTATCGCCGCCTTTTGCTTTATTATGCTTATTTATCCATTCGAGGCAGCGATAAGTTCGAATGGAAGGCATATGCTTCATAATGGCTGAAAATACTCACGGTACGCAAGGATTTAAATAATGGCGCGCAGAAATACATGTATTTACGTCTGTGGACCGTGCAATTAAAATGCATATTTAATACAATATTAGGCATACTTATGCATTTCATCAGCCACCTGTCATGCAACTTTATGCACAATTATGCTTTCGAGGCGGCGATAATTTTCGCGGCAAAAGAGGTCTTTGACGACGATAAAGTCGGCTATATATCGCCGCCTTGGTGACGATAATCATGCATAAATAAGCATACTACTCGGCGAACCGTGTGCATACTTTTCGAAGAGGCGGCGAAAAAGTTATACTGGGATGTTAAGCCAAGTTTAAATATAGTTAGATGCTATCAAAATGGTAGAAAATGCTTGATTATACGCAATGCACTTTTGGATCCACAAGCAAAATCAGTTAAAGCCTTCAGGGGCGTAACAAGTCCCATCGAGCAGTTAGAAATGCAAAGAGAAACATCAATAATAAGAATATTCCAATGCGCTACCTTAAGTAAAAATATTCATGTTTTAAACAAATAAGTGAATGACTGCGCATGTACATAGCTAGAACTTTTGCAATATCTAATTGGGTTTACAGTATAGGTGCACCTTTAATTAGAATTAAAGTTTTTCAAACTACAACTAATGACATTACAAAAGATTAAATGTTTTTGTAACACAATTTTCAATTTGGAGACTTGATTCTATCATAAGCATCAGTCTATAATGAAAGTAAAGTATTATTTCCTTATAACAGAAAAATGAAGTCATGACGAAATACATTGAATTATGGTCACTGATGCAACAAAATCAAAAGGTTAAATAAATGTGAAGATTAATTTTATGGCAATTTTATCAGTAGCAAATTAGTTGCTACCATTGCTGAAATACTTCTGAATTTTACCTGAATTGTTATTTAGATATGTGTCAAAATAACTAAACTTTGAAAATTTTATGTATATCCAGCTCCACAACACTATCATTTAGTTTTCATTTTAAAAAATTAAACCTATTGGTCTGTTACTACTGAATAAAAATTGTACACATTGCGTAGTTGATTTCAGTAAAACAATTTCCATGCAGTCCTACAATTTACTATATTGCGAGAAAAGAAACAATTAAATTGATAAAATCGAAAAAATGTCGTAGGTACCAGGCAATTCACGAGCAAAAACACCATCCACAATACATAAACAAGCGAGTGTTTGCTGGTTCTACGAAAGTTTGTGTTCGGAGTTTTCCAACAGGTTCGAAAACACAGACACACCGATATCTGGCAGTTTTTCGTCTGTGTTCGCGGATTGCCGAAAAACACAAGATTCGGCCGAAAGATTGCATAGTTAAGGATTGCTCAAGCAGCGCACGTGAAGACAGTGCGTTGCAGATGCTGCAAAACGATTCATGGTATTTATTGTAATCCCATCAAATCGCATCATTGTAATCGCATCAGTCGCCAGCGATTATTCATTGTAAGCGCATCAAAGTTTAATGCAGGAACTCAGAACCTGTTGAAAATGCAGACGTCATCATTGAGACTACGTTCTGTTGTTCTGCTTCTGTTCTTCTCAGCGAAGCTTCAAGGGAATTTTTCACTATCGAATGAAATATTTTTCACTCTGTATTTGACTACCACTAATTTCGCCAAAGAAAAAAAATCTCAGCATGGAAGCCCTAAAGAAATGTCTTCCAAAATAATTCGATATCATGAAAAATTGTTGATTCCGATTCCCAAAGAGTGGAAAATAACACCCTAGCCTCTAGACCGAGTATTGGAGATTAATGCAGGAGTAAATTCAACTTCTTTTCATGTCCGCGATTCAAGACGTACGGCTTTAATTCAGCTGTTCGGCTTGCATTCTCAGTGCTAGCACGATCTCTAATAACTTGTGATAATTGGCTTCAATAGTTTTTAGCTTTGTAATAGTTCTACTTCTGATTATTTCATAGGTGGGATAATAGTGCATCTGAGATTAGAATCATTCTCAATCGAATAGTAAAATTATTTAACTAGGTGTAGAAAATTCATTTATGAATGATTTATAGTAGGACGTGGCAGGACACCATTATGGACAGGCGCAATATTTTGTCAAAGATTGCCAACTAATTTGCATATTTTGAATTTTCAGGAATTCATAACAGCTGCTGAAAATATGAGTTTCTACGTTCCGCTTGACAACACTTTATATTATAAGGTTGGTTCTTAGTCTTACCATAAAAACTCCACTATTTACAGAGGATCTCTGCCATGATATTAACAAAGTCTATCCGTTTGGTCGTTCGTACATTATTCTTTGAAAACATTTCAAGATTAAGCGTTTTGCATAAAAAATAATCAACACTCTTTGTTTCTTTACGTTGATATGCGAGGGTAAAGGACCCGAAAAAGTTTCCTCCGGTCGTTTAAAAACTAGAAATATTTACTAGTCTTCGCAAACATCACCCTGCTGGTTGCCATCATTTTTGACAGCGTAAACTAACTTTAATGCAATTTTTCAGCCATCAGTGAAGCGTTCTCACTTTAAAACATGAGATGGGGTTCGTGCCATAAAAGCCGGATTCAACAATGTAGCGTCAAAATTTAAATTCCTCTTTTGTTGTAATGCATTTTCACGGGCGTTGCTCACAAGTAGAAAACCACGTTTCAAAATAAATCAAAAATGATCTACGACTAAAACCATTCGTGGAGCTGTGGGGCTCAATAGCATATATAACAGGATCGAATACCCAACTGTTGTTAGTTTTTTGCTTCAGTATACAATACAGAAACTGCTGATCAGTAAGCTACGTGCATTGTGGAAGTAACATAAGGAACGATGAGATTTCTGAGGTTAATTAAAGTGTCAGCGGATTTTTAAATTCGTTCGGATTTCCCTAAAACTATTTGTCCAATGAAGCAACGTCTTGACGTAGCACGTCCGACGACGTTCATCCCTGTCGGTAAAATCACTACCGATTCGTAATAATGCCACTGGGACTCCCTGTCATATCCCAGGTATAACATTATCTGATTGTTTACCCATTGAGTGGTCTGCGGACCTGTTATTTTCATATGGATACTAAAACGGGGAAAGTTACTTGCGTATGAGAACAAGATCTGATCAATGTAATCTTCCCTCAAAAAACTCGCCCAATCTATACCGGCAGGAGGAGGATATGTTATGAAATGACTCATTTTCCTCTTTGAGTTACATAAAGACGAAATTAATAACATTGTAAAATGTAAGACTCTTTCATGTCTACGCTACCAGATGTAGTAATCATTTACACTTCCACGGAATGTTCTATACAATTGAAGTGGAATAACTTTTTGGTAAATCACTGAGTCAGGACTATAACACCGACCACAGCGGCCTAGAAAACGTTCAGTAGCAATTACATTAGATTTTGAACAATATAAGGTGAAAGCAACGGATGCCGAAATGCCATCGAAGCTGGAGTTCTCTTTACCAAACCGGGTTTAAAGTCTTTGGTTATACAGAGCCTCTGCAATACTTTCCGCCTACAAAGATACGCCACTAGATTGTTGCTCTTTGTTAGCGGAAATGGGAAGCATTGCTGGCATTGTAGTGTCTCAGAGTGTTTTTGTTACGATTAATTACTGTTCGCTCCCTGCTCCAGGCTTTCTCTGAAGGAAATCCCGTAAAACTACAAAATAAAAGAAACATGAGGAACTTGAGTCAAGAATTGTTCGTTTCGGTGAGGTAGAAAGTGCTACCTAACCTACATATATTTCTACCGTTAGATATGGTGAAAATTTAGCATAATGAAAATTTTCGGATAGAAAAACGAATTGTTTTTATTTTACTGTCTCATTTTGAAATAACTTTCTGTATCAAGAACAAGGGGAAAGAGTGTCCTTATGTCTCAGTCGCACTCTTTGCAAAGATACTAATGATGTTCTCTTCTCAAAATATTCTGCTAATTTGTAGAAGGGTACGAAATAAATTCAAACGAAGATGAACATGAGCACAAATTTTTCTTTCCGAAATGCATTAGCTATCAAGTTGCATTAGATTTATGTATGGTATTTCAAAGTTCGTAATATTTTTCCCGAAAGATACCAAAGCTTTCGCTGAAGCCCACTGCTTCTATACTCTCAAGAGGGGAAGAAAAAAAAGGGCTAGCCAGTGGAAGTTATGACCAAGGGCAATGTGATGCATATGAAGAATAAAATGATTCTATAAAAATGATGAATGATATGATTCTATATACGGTGGAACCCCACCATTCGTTCGTCTCTCTAGGTCTACAACTAGTTTTTCGTTCAATAAAATTCAACTCGTCAGTCGTACGCTTGCCCCGCGATTTGGACAGAGTCTCCAAGTCCCATTTTTAATGGTCGCGCGACTCGCGATCGCCAACTGAGTCTCGTGCTTGCCTCTGTAAGCTACGCATCATATACGCACGTGTCGTGAAACTTAATGCAATTTTATTGTTATTTCTGTTAATACTGTACCGTAATAGTGCATCGATGGGTCCAAAAAAGATTATTGACCATTTTATAAATATTTCGAGAAATTGTCATGGACAGACGATGTTGGGCAGGTTTTGAAAGAAAGAACCCAAAAAATTGTCTTACTGCAAAAAGACAGAAAAAGAAAGACCACCTGAAAGAGAGAAAACATCGGAAGGGTTAATAACTGAGGTATTTATAAAAGGTGACTCGCCTAAACAGTAACATCAATATCCCTCTTCCTTCTCTCCACCTTCCACTTATGACTTCAGCTTACCTCAGTACGTACACGTAAAGTGCTGTTAAATTTATGTTTATTTCATGTACAGTACAATATAATTTATTTTTCTCATTTTTACTTCTCATATATTAAATATTTAAAATGTTGTTGCAACAGTTTAAATAAACAATCATTTGTTGGTCTCGAACGGATTATTCCAATCTATACATTGGATCTTAGTGAATAATTAATTCACCATTCGTACGAATCGCTATTCGAACTGTCTCCTGGAAGGGATTGTGAAAAAATAGCGAGGTTTCAAAAAATAGCGAGGAATTTCATGTCACAGGCCAATTATTTCGCAAAAATTTTTGTTCACGCTATATTGTAGTACTTAAGGCTACTCACAATATCTGCGCGGGCTTAATTAATGCTGCAGATTTTGCCTGGTTCAGTCCTGAACATCATGCATCAAAAATCAGTGGTGCATTACATAAACAACGTATTTGGTGTTCATTTTATATTTCACTGGGATGTGCACGAATTTGATCCCTGCACTTCACAAAAGTTTGAATGTAACCTTCTGTATTTGAATTTTGAATGAAAGAAAATGAAGAGGTGTGCGAAAATGCGAAAAAAACGGATGTATTGCTATGTGCAAATCGTTTCCTCAAATCTTATCGATAGCGTCTACACAACCATCATCTCTTTTCGACAGCTCAGTTTGAATAGTTTTACTTTATCACTCCGAATACCTGAGTTTCAAACTGAGTGACGAGTAAATACATGTTGTCAGTAGGGAGATACATAAATTCTCGGAGCTTGTTATTTGAAAAGGCACCTGCACGTACGTGGAAACGAGCTGCTGTAAAATAGTGAGTGCTTTTCATCATTCAAAAAAAACAACGATGCTCAGTTCTCAAATCCCTTCAGGCGATTGTGCAGCTGAAGCAACTCCATTTAAATTTTTAGCTTTGCTAGATGAAGAGGAAGCGTATTTCTTTTGCGATAACTTCGGAAAAGCTGAAATAATGAAGAGGGAAATCTAACTTTTACAGATTTCAACGAGACTACCTCGCTCAGTGTAGCCATTTGGGTGAATGAAGCTCGATTTTTTAGCTCTCGTGCTCAACTCTCGATGGAGCAATTCCCTGTGGTAAAGGGAAATTAATGACAGCCGAGCTCGTAAAAATCGACATTGCGTCGCCTGTCCATTGTACCCTTATCGAAATGTACAAGTGTGTTTTTATAAGTTTTTCCAGACAGGGCAATTCCAGCTCTAAGCACGTCATTTGTTACACAAAGCAACATCTCACAAAATTTTCTCAGCAAATGGTGCAATATGTTATTTTTATTACTTAAAACTATAATACGTGTGTTTGTTAATCCTTAAAATTGAAGACTCCAGATAAAACAGCTCCTTGATTACAAGTTGCGCGACATTCAGTTTATGTAATGTACTGGAGTTTTATAGATCACCTGGAAAATATGCACCACAAATGATACGTTCTCCGGTGCTTGTTTTCAAGTTCAAATAAAAATGGTGTTTTTCAATTGTGTTTAGATTATTGGATTAGGTTAGTGTATGAGATAACTCTTACACAAAGTTAAAAATAATTATTCTGTGTTAATTATTAGGTTAAGTTTAGTATATACGTCGAGTAAATGCTTCTGATTTGTAAAAAAGTTGTCTTGTTACTTATACCCAGTCTAACATTTGTGCCGGAGCATCCATGTTTTTCGTCGCCTAAGCGATTAAATTACTTATCCGGCAAAAAACATGCATGCAGACGGCGAAAAAGTTAGAGTGGGTAGTAACAATTGCAGTCACTTTAACAAAGAAATCACTTGCTAAAACTCTGTTCTTATGTTCTCCATATTTTCACGAGCTATGAAGTATTTCATAAATATATTTTTCAAATCCTGTTTTGGAGAGGGAAAATAGTCTGCGTTCCTTATTCATTAGGTCATAAAAGTCGAAGTACTACTTCTTGAGGTGTAACTTCGAGGGCTCAGTCTTCGGTTGATTTGATTTTTCAACTAATGAGCATCATCTGGACTACAATACAGTTGTAATTTAATTGCGCAGCGGATTGCTACATTGAATGAAGTTTAAGTGTTTTGTTCGATTTCAAAACTGGAGAAAATTTGACATGAACGGGCTTTACTTCAACATTTATGCCCATTGCATGAGTATTTGCATGCCATTGATAAACAAGGAAGTCTGAGCTTGAAATTAAGTAGTTTATGACTGTTTATGGGCATTACAACGTCATAGAGATCAAGTACAGGATGACGCGAGTTTTTGTTTAAAGGGAATGTTGATGTGATTTTTTATGTAATTCATGCACCCAAAATGTAGGATTGCATGTATTTCAAGGGAAAAGAATTGGTCAAACGCTATTAATTGCGTGTTTTTATAGAAGCAAAACAATTGGAAGATAAGAAGTCTTTCTATGTAAACAGACAAAATTATTGAACTGCCGGAGCAAAATACGATTGTATTTGAAGATGGATAAAAAGGAAAACCAACGTAGCTAAGAATATCGTGATGCAATCATAGGTTTCGTATAATAAAAAATTCATCTTAGTGCTATAAAAATCAATAAATCAGGGAGTTGAAAAAATTGTAAACTCAATTTTTTCTGATTGATTGGAAAATAAAACATTGACATTAAAAATAAAATAGTAAAAATAAATGCTTTAGAAAATTTCAATAAACAATGGAAAGTTTCACCGCTGTGTAACATTCAATAAAATGCGGAGATCAGACGAATATTATTTGGCGCTTTATCAAAAAATTTCAGTTTTGTGCTTATAAAGATATGGTCTTTATTCAATCAATGTTCTCTTGTAGACAATTTGGATGGCTTTGTTGGAAGATGAAATGTTGTTAGATATATTTCCAGTCTTCAGTCACTAAAGCTGAAGGAGTGGCTTCTTTCCTTGTGTTCGTCTGCTTCATAACGGTGAGTCAGCCTTGACAGACGGTAATCTCTAGAGATTATTTTGCGTGGGTTAAGTTTTCATCCTTGGTTATCAGTTTGTTCACCTTGTTTTAGAGCTCCTAGCTTTACCATAACATAAGTATTTTAAAAATTTCTGTTTCTAATTGCTTGAAATTCACATATTCTGTTCACAACTTTCTTTATGGAAAGGTTCTTTGCCTGATATGTTTGTTTCTTATCTTTCACTTTGAGGTTTCTCTGTGCAAACATCTTTAACACTTCAACCTCATCTCACAATAATATTCAAATGTTACACTTAGCCTGAATCAAGCGTCAACCAAAATTAATTCATACTGAAGCCGGGACTTGAAGGGATCGAGTGCTGCTCTTTTTGCAGAAGCATCTGGTCGTACCACTAGTCTTGTGTGTTTTCGTGTCGTAAAAAGTTTGAAATCGTATAACAGTGAAGGGAATAAATTTGTGATTGATTCGGTGAAGCAACCAGTTCATTGCGGTCATCCATGCACATTACAGTAAAATGCTTGATATTTTGTTATTTTTGACTTCAACTCTTCGATTAATTTTTAACCATCAATCGAGCACGATAGACACAAAATGCTGTTTCAGTTTCACAAAGGATGCAATGCATCAACCACTGCCAGAAATATTAAAGAAGTTTATGGTCCATCAAGTAGTTACTGAACGGACCTGGAAGAGATGGTTCTAAAGTTTCAAAATAGAGATAATAGCCTGGAATATGGTCTTCCAGGTCAGCCGGTTCATTTTGATGCAGTTTTAGTGGAGGAAATACTTGCAACTAATCCTGCAGTGCATCACTGAGTGCAATGAGAATTCAACGTCACTGAAAGGAGCTGGGAAAAAATGCCAAACTTGGAAAGAGGGTTCCTTATGACCTATCCACTGCTAATCGTCAGCAGCGCATGAACGCCTGCGTATCTTTCCATTCTCGATTATTGTGAGCACATTTTTGGATAAGGTTGTCACCGAAAACGAACTGTGGACTATGAACAGCAATGTCAAGGGTCAACATCAACGGCCATGTCGACGTGTAAGACCCCGATCAAAATTAAAAACAGGACTCCATTCGAAAATTATTTTGTATTGTGTTTGGTGCGATATGAGAGGAATCATTCATTACGAGCTTCACCAAAACTACCTATCACTGCAGAACTGTACCATCAGCAGCTGTAAAAACCAAATACTGTTCTTTAGAACAGAAGCGCCCAGCTCAGGTCAATCGAAAAGGCGTCATCCTTCAACAAGACAATGCAGATTCGCTTGCTGCACGAATGACTTAGAACGCATTTCAAACGATAAAATGGGAAACATTATTGCACCCGGCCTATTCTCCAGATATTGCTCATTCAAATCTCCATCTACTAAAGAGACTGGACAATCATTTAAGGGAAAACTATGAAGGGCAGGAAGGAAATTAGAAATGAATTGAAGCTTTTTTTACTCAAAATGAATAAATAAATTATATGAACGAGGTACCAACAAATAGCTTAGGACAGAAGTCGCTACTGAAGATGGAGAATAAAATTGAAATATTTTTCCTAATATATTTTTACGTTTCTCATCGGGCAAGAAAAAAAAACCAAAGGGACCAATGGTACGACCTGATACTTGTGTAAAGTGCGAAATTATAAGTGTACCTTATTTGATATACACAATGAGATCAATCCAAAAAGCCACTTTCAATTCAAAATAAGGAGCGCAACATGCAATCACTTAGTGTGGCAGCATTTTAATGTCAACCAGGCTGGTTGGGACATGCAGTGGCAAAACGTAAACGTACGGTAGATGATGCGGGTAACGAGTTCAATGAACTCAAATTTAACTTTCTTGCTGGGCAAGAACGGTAACAAGATGTCTCTTTGAAACGACTTCACTCACATGTTGAATAGGATAGTTACTTATAGGTTTTATCATTTTAGGACATTAGCAATTAATTATTACTGAACTTATGAAACACCACATTGCTTCTAGAGGATGTATCTAAGTCATGAATAACATTTTATCCGCTTAATGACCAAAGACGGTAACACAAATCTCTTCTCTGGCGATTGATGACCCACACAACTTCCATACAGTTTTTCCACCTACATTTCATTGGCTGAGTTCGTTTGCTATTTCAGAACATTAGAAAATGTCGTAATGCAGCGTAAAGTCTTTTCATCACGGATGGAGACTCCTTGAAAACGCCTTGCAGCGAGGACCATTACTGACCTCTCGCTGCAGGACTCGGGCTTGGAATTACCCTTGACCTGGATCGTTTCTTCCCTCTCTTCAAGGAAGAACGTGTTATTGGTTACTGGCCTTAGCAGCTCCCTGTTAAAAAACTTGGGAATTTTCTCGGAAACATTCTTTTCTGATCATTTCTATAATGAAATCTGTGCTAGACAATTCTTCCCTGACCATATGATTCTCAGTAACGTGGAAATACATTTTTGCAGTGACTGAGTAAGCTTCGAGTTTAGAAATGCCGTAGAAATACAATTGTGAACATAAATGTTATTTTGCACGTATGATCAATTTGTTTTTAATTGTGTCCTGAAAGTCCGTGAGAAAATTTAATTTAAATTTTTCAGTGAAAAACAAAACACTTTTGTCCGGGACGAAACACTGGTGAGTTCTTTAGTAGCGTATTTCGACATTTATGACTTGAAAGTTTTCTTGAATGTATTTGTAAGAGTTCTTTTGATTCTTAATTTCGTAACATTTTTTCTCATACTCGTGTGTGCGAATTTGATCCGACATCTCTATTTACCGATCGCTCTTTTCACCGTGCTCTATGTAAATAACCTCTTCTAGAAAGTGAAGACACATAAACCTCATTAGAGGCTGATGGGATTTCAAAAAAGTCGCAAAATTAAATCAAACATTCAACTGCACCTCAGAAACTTCGTCACAACACCTTAAATGAAAGCGCAAAAACATTTTACGAGCAGTGAATAAATATGTTACTACGAAAACGGTCCAGAGTTCTCCGAGGTATTTTACAGGGAATATTGTTATGGTTGTAAAACTCATAATTCTAAAACACATTTTGATACAATAATGATGATTTTGTTCTGTTCCCACAGGTTATTAAGATTTAATTTTGATGCAGCAATCATTTTCAGGCACATAAAATGAGACAGGTCTTGATTCTTCCTCAAAATGAGATGTTTCATCGTAGGGAAATTGACTCAAATTGACTTGTACATCGGTTTTCAGAAACCTTGTTACTAACATCAGGAAACGATGTCGAATACCTTCTGTGGTGCATGTGCCCTTTTCATTGCACCTTCGACGAGTGGGCAATTATGATTGAGTTCTTTTTTCCTCTACGGGATGAAACCTCTGCTTGGCATTGTAGTGGATTGAACTGGCGACCCCTGCACTGGGAATGCATGAGCTCCTAAAAATTAAACTGTGCGCTAGATAATTCCCCTTCGTTTTTTGTCAAATGGACTAAATGAAACCCGTGAACTAATCCGGCCCCGTTTTCAATACGAAAAAAAGGGATGCAGACAGACGAGTTATTCTTTTCTGTAACCCGACCAGCATGAACTGCTCACTCCATTAATGGCGTTCTTTTTAATTATGGCGCTGCATAAGTGTTTTCATAATAATTAAAAATACGCATCTTCTCTTTTGACTATAATTGATGGTTTGTTTTCAATCATAAAAAATTTCAAAGTGATAGACCAGAATTAAGCGCATAAAGAGTATTCCAATCTTAATTAAAAAAATACGATGCCTCTTGTGACTGCCCCTGAACTTGTTAATGTGTTTTAAGCGAACTTTTGTGTATGTCTTAAGGAAGTGAAGCGGTAACTCTCCGTAGGACAATATCCTAATGGAAAATTTCTCTTTGATGGTCTCAGATATTGTAACCAATAAAATTAATACAAAACTGTGCATGTTAATTCGAACAGTGATAAAATAAAACAATTATTTGTCAAATTGAAGTTTATTAAAAAAACATGTCGATGGATGAGGAGTTTACATATTTAAAAACAGGTTTGTCCTCCTCCTACTTTTAAAAGCATTTGCACTCGATTTTGCATAGATTAGACTAAAGTTGAAGATATTTCAGCTATTTCTTCGTCATGGTACTAGGCCTTAAAAACAGCACTAATCATCTTTTGCATTGTCGAACAGTCTTCGTTCTGGAGCTAACATTTGATTATAATTTTCTATTTGATTGATGTCAGGGAAATTTCTCAGCCATTCTCAAGACCGTTCATCCACATTCTTCAAAGAATGAAAGCATTTTGAGGGAAGTGTGGCATGGAGCGAGATCCTGCTGAAAAATGCCATCTCCATCAGGAAAGTGCGTTCTCATCATATGAAGTAATTAAGTGTGCAAAATGGCCTTGTATTTATCACAGTTCATCATGCCCTCAACATCAATAAGCCGCCCTGTACCTTTAACACTAAAACTACCAACATACTTTCACGCCCAGCGAAGACGTTTTTTCTTCGTAACAGATGCCAATAACTCTTTATATTGGTGTTTTCTGTCAGGTCTGTCAACCTCAAAGATACTTCGTCGGACAGTTGAAGAAGAAACATTTACGCCTGCTGAAGTCAGATCTTTCCGAATGTCTTCACTTGTTTTCTCAAGGTCCTTTATACTATTTCTGATGATAACCTAGCATATAAATACTAAGTCAAAACCAAGTAAAACTGAAGACGTTGGCAGCAATAACCATTCTGCACAAGTCCTGGAGTAGCCATGGCGTGTTTGCTAGAACGTCTTTACAGCATAATGCCACCAGAATACTCTTATATCTAGAAAAAATAAACCCTTTACAGCATAAACAAAAAGTTGGACTTATAAGGAAAAAGTTTTCAAAATTTTACACTGTCCAAACTAATTTGCACACCACTGCATTTGTTCATTATGAAAACATATCTGATATAAAAATGCCCAAGGGAAATTTAATTCTAAATACAATCTCAAACTACCAAAGCTTTAATGAAGGAGTTAACCATAATAATTGGGTTAAGTCCCCTGATTTAGGCTTGGTTGCATTGTACGGTTAAATTATGTGGGGTTGAGTTCAGTCTGGTCAGTTGAAGGCCAGGTTAGGTTGAGTCACGTCGGGTTGGTTCGGTTGTAATGAGATCAGGATGTGTTGAGTGACGTTGGGTTTGGTCGTGTTACGGAGGGTTAAGTTTTGTCACGTTTGACGGAGTTTGAGTATGTTGGGTGATGTTGAGTTGGGTTGTTTTTTGATGGGTTGTTTTGGGTTGGCTTACGACATATTGAGTTTTGTTTGGTTTGGTTGTGCTGGGTTGGATTGGGTAGGGCTGTGCTGGGTTTTGCTGTGGGGTTCGCGTTATATTGGGTTATGTAGGACTGAGTTATGTCGCGTTGCGATATGTTGGGTAGAGTTACGTCGAACTGGGTTTTGTTGAGTTGGATTGCATTGAGATAGATTAGGTTAGGCTGTTTTATGTTTTATTGTTGGGTTAGGTGTAATGACTTTGTAGTGTTGTCTTGAGTTTTGGTGTTGTTGTGTTTGGTTGGGTTACGTAGGGTTGGGTTCTGTTTCGCTTGGCTACATTGGGTTAAGTGATGCTGGGTTGGAGGATTTTAGGTTATGTTACATTGGGTCAGGTTAAGTTGGGTTATGTTTGGTTGGGTTGATGTGTATTCGGTTGTGCTGTACACGGTTGTTATGTTGAGCTGCTTTTTGCTCATGGAGGACAGGTTTTGTCGCGTTATGTTTTGTTTGATTGTGTTGGGCTGGGCTGTAATGTGTTGAAATTGGCAAGGTTGGTTATCTTGAGATGGATTGTCTTTGGTTGGGTCATGATGGGCTTAGTAATTTTAGATTGGATCATGGAGGGTTGGGTGTTGTTAGGTTGTGTTATGCCTGGTTAGGTGAATTAGGTTACGATATTTTGAGCTGAATTATGTTTGGTTGAGTTAAGCTTTTAGAGTTGGGTTCTTAAGTGTGGCGTTTTTTGGATTACGTTTTCTTGAGTTGTGTTACTTTGAGTTTGATTGTGTTGAGTTTTGTCCAATTGGGTAATGTTAAGTAGGGTTGAGTTTATTTTTAGTAGAACTGTGCAGTGCTGAGTTTTGTTGCGGTCAGTTATGAAAGATTGAAACACGTTGAATTGCTCTGTGTTCGGTTGGCTTAGGTTGGATTGAGTTGTAATGGTTTGGATTACGTTGAATTGGGTGATGTTGGTTTCAGTTGTTTTAGATTGTGTCGGGTTGGGTGCGTTTAGTTCTGTTGATTATGGCTGTGCTGTGTTAAACGAGGGACTGGATGATGTTGGTTTGGGGATGTTTGGTTCGATTATGTTTGGTTAAGTGGTTTGGGGTTAGGTTTGGTTAAATTGGGTTTTGCTATGTTTGGCTTTGTTTGGTTGTTGGGGTATGCTGGTTGGGTTTGGTAATTTTTTTGTTATGTCATTTTGGTCCATTATGAATGATATTGATATATTGTTCATATATCCCAAGCCCCGGACCGAAATTCAAACATCTTGGGATAAATCCCTAGGATTGGCAACCCCTGTCTGCGCCTGTTCTCAAGCAAGGGGTAAAAAGTTACAGATTCACAGCCATGAATAGATGTATAAATTTCCAAGCACAACCAAGAAAGAAATCACTCCAACACAAGGATCTAGTTGTTCACGTGTTCAAGGATTTGTTCATTTAAAGACGGTAGAACTTAAAATTAAAGAATGATTAAGATGTTTACTTGCTGACTACATTGCAAACGTACTATAGTTAATGCCATCTTTTTTTTTTTGGAGTCTGCCCAGTAATACGTGAGGTACTAAACATTCGAAGAGCATTGGTAATGGTCATACCTACATTTTCATAATTATTCCTACTCTGATTTTTCACCCACTCTAGAACATTGGCGCGACTGATGTATGACAGTAAAGCATTCAGATAAAACTAAATCCAAGCCAAACTCTACGTCCTCTGAATGAGTGCAAGGTTATCTATAAAGTAGTATTTCTTTCAAATAAATAATTGAATGTAATGAATAGTTCAAGAATGAGAGAATAATTATAAATTTTGCAGTCGCGCTAAAAATTAACTGCCCTTTTGAGCCACTCTTTCCCGATGTCAGGCCTAAGTGCACGCTTTCATGAGTGAAAAAGAACGAAATGATACAAAACCAAGACCGACCGTTTCTTATGGTATCTAACCTTTCTTTAATCATCAGTGAATACAATTGTTAGCACCATAGGAGATAAGTGATAGAACTTTATTTAAATGAAAAAATCGAAATAACATTCTCAAGTCAGTATTAGTATAGTTTCAATTGAATACGTAGCTAGCGATTCATTTGTAGGCCCTCACTCAGATGATGTGAATCATATGTGTAACTTCGTTACTGAGGAAGCGAAAAGTAAATCTTGGTAGATGTTCTGAGCTTACCTGTTCCGGACTCTCAATGCAGCGTTTCGGGGCTCTGCCGAGGGCTCGGAGCTTCCTAGGAGGCAGCCAACCAAGAAAGTGATGTTGCTTTATAGCCTGCACAGCGGCGAGCTCAGAACTCGTGCAGCCCAAGCACCGACTAGAAGTAACGAAACTCACCGAGCATACCTGAGCGGAAGGATTTGTTAACATAATTATGGTGATTCTTAGCACAGGTCGAAGTTTGAGTGCGAGTGCGTTTAGCTGTAATGTATTGTCGTAAAAGAAAGAAAAATGTGATATTTTGAACTGTCGCAGATTAAGTTTAGCTGCGGTCATGCTCAGCTATCGTAGTACAGGGGCTTTGACAGTGATATATGTCTTCAGTAGTGGATACAATTTTAAATTCCCGCTCTATCATGTTTCATCAAGTAAAATAAACAGCGGGGAAAGTTCAGTCTTATACGAGTATTCACCCTGCCCAAAGAGAAAGGAATTATTATTGAGGAGCCTGGTTAAATATTTAGAAAATTTGTTAAGTAAAGAAATTTATAGCTTTGTGTGTTGGTAATTTTCTTTGTTTTTTGTTCTGTTAATAATAGGTCCGTGCGAAATTCTTTACTGAATAAACTTTGCGGGTAAACACTGATGAGGCTATTCAATTCCTTATTTCGATCAGCGGACCTCACCCTTTACTTTTTTC
Source organism: Platorchestia sp. MABIK (assembly GCA_014220935.1). Taxonomy (NCBI): domain Eukaryota; kingdom Metazoa; phylum Arthropoda; class Malacostraca; order Amphipoda; family Talitridae; genus Platorchestia; species Platorchestia sp. MABIK. The sequence continues at coordinate 18,069 of JACJUY010008570.1, read as the reverse complement.
AAGGGATTATTCAAGATGTAAATCTTAGTATCACTATCACTAAAGACCGAAGTAAAAATATTAGGGAAAAATTAAGTCAAAATTAGAAGAGAATTCAACATTTAAAATTGAAATCATTTTATCAAAAAACTTGGTACCACACATTGTCCTCCGAAAATCGATTGTGTAATTACATGAACAGGCAGAGCATCTTCGGCCACCTACAACACGGTGTTATTGAATATTAGGTAGACTTCAGCAAAAAACGACGCAAACGAAGAGCAAAACGAGCAAAAAACGACGACTTCAGCAAACGACTGGAGAAACTAATTAGAAAAGTGCGTTTTCTACGGTTAGAAATCATCTAACTTAAAAAATCGAGTGCATGTAATCATGACCTACAATCACTTCACTCTTTCGGTGACGTTCAAAACAAAAAACGGTCAGAAATTGATATATAGAAGCCACTTTAGAGCATCTCAAGTACTTCTTTTCAAAAGCCAAAATATTGAGTCTAGAATCGTTGTAAAAAATATCGTCACACCTAACATTGAAAAATTACTTCAGAGTTTTTTCAGTGATTTGACAAATTCTCACCCTGAATTATGCAAGTTGAGCAACTATAATCCGTATTTTGTCAAAGCATTGTCTCGAGATCTAAGAAGTGAATCGGAGAATGCCCTGGCCATTTGCTTTGTCGCTAAGATCTCACATCAAATGCTAGTTAATACTTCTTAGTTACGACCGGTCGAATCCTGAACTCACCGATCGTACACTAAGTGATTCTATCATACTAATATCCACTTTGTGCGTGTGCTTCTCAGAGGAACAATGCTCAAAGTTTATTTAGATAAAGGCCGGTCCCCGTAAAATAGGGAGACACGGCCCACACTAGAAAGGGTGAGATGCTGTTGCTGAATAAGCTAGATGAAAGATAATAAAAAAGCCACTCAGATTTGAAAATATATTCTCAAGGTGTGTGTGACTATTATTCATTCTCCTAAAATACTTTTTCCTTTTTCTGAAGTCGCATGGATATTAACGATGAAAATGGTAGCCACGAGACTCAGATAAATGTTGACTTCGCCATCAACCTTACTTTCACACCACTGCTTCAGAAGGTGTGATTTTTTGTTTGCATGTTAAAAGTTCGTCACTAGTTCCGTGCACATTATTGAATAGACGCCAGACCTCAATCCTCATTTTCCAACACTTAGGTGATGTACAAGTTTTTTAAATTGCTATTTCTGGCCCTGTGAAACCCAGCCATGAGAATTCGCATGTCTCATTTTTTATTCGCAAACAAAGAAAAATGAAAAAGTATATTGATTTATTCAAGTAAAAATACACTGTACAGTGTTCTTTCGAATGCCTAAGCACGAACACCAAATTTTCCAGGTTGAGTTGGAACCCGATTCAAGTATTTTAATTGAGAAGGAAATTCAGGTCAAACATCTTTCTTTTCACGAGTGGAAGTAAACTGAGCTCCTGGTTTCGAATCCTCTACTTGAAAAGCATCGCTATTATAACATCTGGGACGAGAAGTTCACATTTCCCGTTTGCAATCACCCAAAATTTATTTTACGATTTCTGTTATGTGCATTTTCTGAAATAATGTTAGGAGGAAAATGTTAAATTCGTCATGCATAAAAATATGAATTTAACATAGTGACTTTTTGTCAAACAAATTTTAGAACGTACGTCAGTTTCAGATAAAATTAGCAATCTGAGCAAAAATAATTTTTAGGTTTCAAGAAAGTAAGGTGTGAATAATTTTTATGGTGTGTGTCAAGAAATTTTTGAATTTTTTTTGTCTTATTTGCTGGTTGTGTAGAACAATTTACTGGTACCCTATTCGGAGTTTAGGCCAGTATATTCAATGAATATTCATAAATTTCTTGCCTTGCTAATCAATTAAGGAATGGGGAATGTTCGAGAAATTAGCTCAACGCTGATTTTGTTTTGCGTTTATATTCCTTTCTTTCGTATCAGCTTTCAAATACGCCATTCAAAATCGCCTAAAATATTGCAGTTATCATGACAATTGCATTGAATTGAAGTTGCAATCATTTCTCGATTTAAGTATTTAGATCAAATATCTTTGGAAAAACACGAACGATTGTTCACGGACGAGTTTCTGAACGACCAAAGTGAAAAAAATTTAAATTCATCAAATATTCAAGCAATAAAACGAAAAATCAGGATAGAGGAAGTATTATCTGCATACTTATCTACAAATTATTTGTAGGTTCGTGTGCTGGCAGGAATGTCGAAACGCATTCAACCTAAAATTTTTCCTGTGCAACTAATGCTACAGATGTCCAGTCTGTGTGATGTGCATGCATTGACCACAGGAGAAAATCGTAATCTAGTTAATTTTGTTTCCAATTCGACAATTGTTTTCTCCGTCGTGATCTTTCCACGTTAACTATTAATTTTGCTAAAAAACTCTTTGGAATTCGAGTTATCATGACGTGGTTGACTTCACCAAAAAAATCGGAACAATTTGTGTTATGTCTTTTATTTTCTTGAGCTAGCATTGGCTACCTTCAGTGACGACTTGAGTATAGAGATTTTATGCTTTGCAATTTTAGTTTTCCTTCGTAGACGCTTACTTTTGATCGAATGCGAGCACACTGGTTGAATTTTGCTATGAAATGCAAGGGATAAACGTTATTTTTCGAACCTTTACTATAGAACCGGTTTCGAGGTTAGGTTAGGTTTCCGTAGATAACGAGCCTTGGGATTGAAACGACATCATCACACTTGAAGTCAATGATTGAACCTTATTCATTTTCAATCAAATTTCAATGTATAACTCTGAGGAAGTAATCTCTCGTACGAAGCAAATCACGAATGAACCACTTGCTTTGAAAATCAAGACGACAGTATAATTTCAAGAATTCAATCAGAATTGCTGTAGCTTTTCCTCTCGAACAATCATGATGCCCACTTGAGAAGTCGGTGAACATTGTCCCATTTCTTAAAGGTCTCACCTCTAATTGCAAAAAATACTAAGATTTCATGATTGCTTCTCTGCCCAATGTCCGTGCTCTTTTCGGTGTATAGCAGGTCGAACGAGAGAGTGCAGAAAAACCATTTCGTAGTGGATTCTGAATTTCTGATAAACCTCTTCACGTTAATTCTATATATCCTGGCAGACGTCACAACATTAGGATATCAAAGATGAACTATGATATTTCCCTTCAGTGTGACATAGAATTCGGCTTACCGGGCCATATTTTTTGAGAACAAAGAACGTACGGTAAATGGCATTTCTGTTACAATGATGCAGATCTGTTCGTGTTCAAAAATCAATGGTCATTGAGAGAGGATTCAATGGTTTAAATTAGAATGAACAACAGGTCATACGCCACAAGTTCCTGAGGGAGTTTTCAAATGATTGTTTCCAGACCACTTCTACTCATTATTTGTCTTAATATATCACGACATTCCCTGGTAAGCTTTTTCGTCAGCCCTATTCCCCTACGATTCATTTCCCTCTGGTCACCTGAAAACTGAAGTCTCTCGAGGGAGACCACAAACAATTTAAGCACTGAAGGACACCATTTGGAAAGTAATTGCAGCAATACCACCGGAAATGACCGGCCGAGTAAACTGGAGCCACACGGCAGGACTTCGGGAGTGCATTGCTCGTGAAGATAAACGTCTGCACAACGCGATGTTCAAAACCCGTTGAAAAGCTGCCGTGTTAGCGTAAATAAATGGCAAATATACTCATTCAAGATTTGAAAATAGAAAATTAGACCTTATTTAAATTGATTTCATTTGTTGCTACTTCATTCAGTAAAATATCAATGATAAGATGAAATTCCCACACTGCATTAAACTGCTATAGGGCATCCACCAAGCGACGCACTTCCCTTGGTCTTACGCAATAGAGCCAATAATTGTCAGTACTTTCCCCCTTGCAGTGAATTATGCTCCCACAAACCTGGCGGGGAATAAAAATGTTGTGTCTCTTACCAAATACCTTAATCATGACAGTCATGGAAAAGCAGTACGAATATGAGCAGAGTTTTTCGGTTGCGTAGCCAAAAATATTGACTCCAAAGAACCTTCCTCTTTCAAGCTGTTTATTTGTTCTTGCAAAGTTGTAAACGTTTTTTCCGATAGGATCTGATAGCAAAATCATGAAAATGAAATATTGGGTTAATTTTGCCTTGTTTCCAATATCACCTGTCGTTTATTTGTTTTTTACACTACGATCGGGTTTTGAGATGAAGATGTCGACCCCTGTAATCTCCAATCAGCCATATGAAGACGACCACTATTGGTGAAGAAAAACGCATCTTGATGAATGAGTAAAAGATATGGTATGAGTAAAAGATCACAAAATAAACCACAATCGCTAAGTCATAATTTTAGGTTGTGGAGGCTGATGGTATCATAATTCTCTAGCTGAAATTAGAGTTGGAGTACGGCCAGCTATATTACTGAACTTTTAATTGAAATGGAAAGTTTATTTGGCTTTGAATCTAGTTGGATTTCGTTTTTCTACCATACCATTAAGTCATCTTACTCACAGAAAACATGTCGTATTGTCACAAAGCTTTTGCACATCACGAGAATGATCGATAACCAAGCGTGATCATTACTTCATCAGTAGAAAGAAAACTTATTTGAGATAGAAACTGAAATCCTGGCGATAGATACTAATTTTTTACCTTGTAATTGCCGATTATTCAATGGTCTCTTTTCTACATGCAAAATAAAATTGTCTTGATTGTTCCAATAATTTCTCTGCCAATTAGTAACTCACACCGAGTATTAAAAGCATAGTAAAATCTTAGAGCATTATCTAAGGATTTCACCTTTAACAATATTACTGATGATCTATTTAGCATCCACAATGAACATCGAGCTGAGGAGATGGTTTCTCTTATTTGAGCTGCACGTACACAGGGAAGGAAGCGGTCATGTTTGACATTCATGAAATTGAAAAATCTTACAATCAATTTTTGTAGAGTTTCATTACGGGAACGCAGATGCTTTTAATTGCACAGTTGATAAGTTCTTTACCGCATGACGTGCACGAGAAGTTGGACCTCTCTCGGCTTCTAAATAGGACTTTTGAAAAAATATCGAACTTTTATAATTGAACGAAAACTATGGTTTTCATTGAGTTTTCGTAAAAAAACGAGCCTTGCTATATGCTTTGGGATTGAAACGACGTTCGCCAGGAGGCTACTCACTCTGCTCAGTTCCGAACTAGAACCATGTCAGTGAACACGTGCTGCGACTGTAATGAGAATTAGTGAGAAAATGAAATTGAAAGGTAGTGCAAGGAAATCTAAATAGTCAAGTTGTGCGTTTTACTTTAACAACGTTTTGGGAACACGAATATTACATATTTCCAAAGGACTTAGAGAATCACTCATGGGTCATTTTTTTAGATTTCGTGAGAATGTTCATCTTGATTCACGTGAGAAGGTCAAACTAACCACATCAAGGTTGTGTACAGTTTTGGGACTTCACGGAAAATATTCACCGGGGAAGACCTAACCTTTGGAAAAACAACAGTTGTGTTTTGCACCTCCGCCATATGGTGTCAGTGAAATTTCTCTAGGTTAAGGACATCCGTAAATCACATAGAGATGCGACCCTTTGGTCCATAAATTGTAATTTTCTTCGAGCGGCGTGAAACTTACCACAGTTGTGTTTCATCTGGCGTACCCTACAGTAAGTAGTCATTTGCTAGCATTTTCGAATATTTATTTATGACTTTTTTTCACATAATGAATTTTTGAGATCTGAAATTATAGAAACTTTGTCACTGGTTACTTTCATGAAATTTTGTAAGTGTTTTTTCTCTGTTGTTTCAGATTGGATAATTAGGTCTGGCCTGCCTAGTGCCACACTGTGTTCTTTTCTTGCAAGGTATATATGGCAAAATTTTACTCGTGAAACCTCTATGCTCTGTTTCTTCAACTTCTAAAGTTATCTCTGTTCCTCCGATTAGTTACTTTTTATTCATTATTTTTCAATTGTCGATAGCTTTTCCTTTCTTTCATAATAAATATGTAACAGTAGTCTTCTGTTTCTTTCTTTTACCTTGATCCCCAATAAAAAAGAACCCGGTATCCTGACATATGGCTTATCACTCGTTTTTCAAAATTCGAGAGTCTTTGACTAAAAAATAAACGGGGACTTCCCCTTCTATTTTCGCTTTTGTAAAAATAATTGTAACAATTCATTTACAACGAATGATAAATCACCAATATTACTGCTTTAAAGTTTAACGATTAGCAAAATTAAATATAGTAGGTTGACTATGGGCCTGGATAAGTTTCGAAATTTCTAGCTCCGGTAGAATATTTCCCAATTTTCATATCAAGAGTTTTTTTTAAAGACTGCGTCTCTGAAGTGCAGCACAAATTGAAGAAAAGTTTCAAGCACAACTTCGGGCCAACCTAGAAAACAAGTTCCAAGGAACTAAAGTCAGTGGAAGAAATGAGTGGACGTTTTGTTGCAAGCAGGGAGAGGAACTTTGAAGGTTCATGTCTTCGTTAAGATTTAAACACAATGAAAAGGATTTACGGACGAAAGTTTTACTGCTATGAAAACACGTCGCTCTTGATTTTCTCTCTAGTATGGAAAACATGCGTTTTGTTTAAACAACGCTAGGCACTACAAAATCATCATCTTAAATCTCAGTATCTGATTACTAAAAATAATTTCTTACTAGAGATTATTATACAAAAACACGTCAAAAAGGAATATCAATTTTCTCTCATCAATGTGTTTGATGATTTTAGAATAACACGCTGCTACTGAATTGTCAAGAATAAATTTACATCACCTCTGCAAATGCACTTCAGTTTTAATTTCTTCCTTCCATGACTCAAATAATTTCAACCGTTTTCGTTCGCTGTAAATTCCTAGTGTGAGTTGTGTATTTTCGTTACCGAAAACATAGACTTTAATAATACCCTTTGGTAATTACCTCACGTGCCATGCAATTATCTCCTGTAAATTAAACAAGATTGAGATGGACAAATAGCTAGCAATTAAACCGTGTTTACAGTGCTGGAGAGAAAGCCAAGCTCGCTTACCTGGAGTTAAGTCTTTCATGAACATCACTTGCCAGTCTCAAGTAAATTTTAATTTCATCCTTGTCCGTTGGGAAATGTATTCTAGATACTCTAATTATTAGCGTTTGCAGATATTTTCTTTGGAAATGAAACTGTTCTGCGTAATATTAAAGACATGCAAGAGAAAAGCATGTGGATGTCCCGGTTACGTTACTTACAAATAACATGTGTTTATTTTTTAGAGCATCTGGTTATCATCATGGAAAGAGCAGAGTTAGGCCGCCGTCACACGGAGACCAAATGGTAACGTTTCGTCATAATTTTCTACAGTCAGCGGCACCAATCGGTCTATCAAGCGCCACAAAACAGTTAGATTTCGGCCTTAGTTACACTAAGCTGGTCTCAAACTAAGGCTGAAATCTGGCGGTTTCGTGGCGTTGAACAGACCTATTGGTGCCGCTGACTGTAGAAAATTATCACGAAACGTTACCATTTGGTCTCCGTGTGACGGCGGCCTTACGACATTTGGTACACAGTTTGAGAAAACAATTAGTGCGAGTTTACTCTCGCAATAAATCGAAACTTCTACGTGTTTTGCACATTTTACTGATTACAAATTCTACAATGGAATTAAAAACAAATCTTTCTTCTCAGTGATAACTACCAGACAATTGATCTGATCACATCCAAAAAAGTTCTTGATTGAAGTAACGTTGATTGAAGTACAGTTACTTCAATCAACGTGAAACTACGGTATGACTTGAGAACGTAAAACAGTGATGCACCATGATTCGTGGAAAAACGGTCAGACTGATGAAACTATTGCTCATTCATGTACTGGTATAAGGAGGTCAACTCAGTGATTTTGGTCCAGGTTATAATTTTTTATCTTTGCTGAAAAAAGTCCTTAGGTAGTGGGGTATTGTGTCCCACAATTTTATGGGGCTACGAGCACTTGAACCCGCCAAGAGGAGTCTAAAATGTTAAATGAATTCCAAAACTGCCTGTGATTTTGGTCTACAATGAAAACTAATTGACTTCTATTCCTTTGAAATATCTGATAAAATAAGACGAAAAACTAAAATTTCAAAATTTTCCAAAAAACTAAGGTCAAAATCAGAAAGGTTACCTTAGCAAAAGGTTTCTTATAAAAAATAACATATACTGGGAAATTTCAGCACCGTCTGTCTAAAAATTAAAAATCACTGGGTTGAACCCCATAAGTGAATGGCATTTCATCTGTTTCCCGACATTTTCAAAAAGTAACTATTATCATACGAGAGGAAAAGTCATCGCGCAACGCAACTTTTCGTGTTCCGTAGGTAGGATAAAAATATATACGAACAGTAAAGTCGATAAACCAAACCTACCACTGACAACCTCGGAAACGTTGCAACCCTGTTAGACTGTAAATAATTGTAACCTTGTGGATAAATCTCCAATTATAAAATTACATGGATGTGTACGTAAATGTATGTGTACTGTAGATTTGGTTCATGCTATTTTTTAGGTTTTTTGCGGCTTCAGAAGAATAGGAAAATCATGTTTGCAGCGTATTACTGACTATTGGATGAAGCAGTAAGTTTCATTTCTATACCCATTAGTTGCTAATAAACCGTGAAGTAGTCATTTCTGCATAACAAAATGCAGCGGTAAAGCATAAAAAATAGAGAATGAACAATATCAACGAAGCAGAAACATGCTTCCCTGTCTTATCAGAGCTTGCCTCTTCACCCGTTGCTGACATTGCATTGCTGAGAGAGTAATTCTAGAGGTATATTTTACTCACTTTACTTACATTTGATGACAATGAAATGTACATCAAATCATATTGTTCAAGTTATTGTTAACTAAAACAATATTGTTTTCATTAACAATAAACTTACTTTCGAATTCAATCTGAAATTCTGTAAAATAAAAAAAACTGTAAATGTACAATTCAATCTTCACTTCACTTATTGTCTGACCACTGTACATAAATTATTCTGTATCAGAGAACTTGTATTAATTGAACTGGGAATTCTACTGATAAGTACAAGAGACAATTTCCTAAATTCAATGGAATACCATGTATTCCAACACTTAAACTACAAACTTTTTTGCTTGAATTATTTATTTCTTCGGAAACTCAATTCGAACCACGATGTTACACTTTTCTGCAACTGACTATGATTCAGCGACTTAGTAAATGTCATAGAAAGTTGCTTTTAGCAGTTTTTTCATACGTCATACACATTTAAATTTATTTGATTGTACATACATAACAAACAATGTTGAAAATATTCTAAAACTTTACCGTAATCAAGTAAAAACACAAGTGATTTTAAATGTCGGTATGTAAATCTCGATCATTTTTTATACTGAGGTAGAAGAAAATCCCGAAAATGGAATTTTAAAGCCACATTTCAAGCCACAAATTTACTGGAGAAGATCTCCAATTCCTCTTTTCGTCTCAAAGCATTAGAGCTTTCACAACATGGAAGGGACGCGACTCAGCTGCGACACTTTTGGCACGACCGCCTGCCTATATAGGACATAAAGCCCCGCATTCACACCGCTTACTAGCACAAAGTAAGCAACACACAAATGAATGCAAAGCACTTATCCCACAGGACGAACAATGTAACTAATTCATCATCAAAGAAGAGACCTTAGTGCACATAAAGGCGAGTGGTAAGAGAGATGAGGTAGAGCACATCAGTGAGTGCAGTGACAAGGTAAGGGTGGCAGTTGAAGAAACATAGATGTTTCATTGCTTCATAATATTTTTTCGTATCTAGAGTAGAGAAACAGTTCATTCAGACACTATTTGAGCTATATTGAAAAATGCATGCACCCGGGGCACCTAGCAACGATCAAAAGCCGATTCAAATCCAAGGTAGATGAAAATTTGGATATTCCTAAAACAGTCTGGTTTGTTCTGGATTGTGTTTTTTCTACTTCAAGACCTGAATTTTTTTCTATTTATTAATCAGCGGACTGTTACTGCATAGGTTCTTAAAATTTGAGTCCTGCTTGACAATTTTCGATATTAAACAACATTTGACCCTAGATGATTCTCAAATATTGAATATTTGGGAAGTTACTGAAAGGTACCTGCGAAACGAAGCGAGCAAAAATCTTTCTGGAAGATATCTAATCAGTGCGCTGTTATTTTGTCACAAACAAAATGCAGATTGCAGAACATGAAAAAATTCTGAAAAACGGCATTCCTCTTAAGTTTCATCACTTTGTGCCATCATTTGACAGCAGTCATCGCACGTATTCATTGGTTCAATATAATTTTACCAGAAGTGGGTATTATGATCGAAACTAATTCCGTAAAACGTTTGAAAAGAAGTTTAAAATTACGGTGACCTGAAGGTTAAATGTAAGTCAAGTAGTTTATATCTTATTTTAATGTTTGCCCACTAATAAATAGATGTCAGATATTTGGTTGTTTTTTTAAACTTCAGTTGTCCATTTCCATCCTTCAGGAAACAAATAAATAGTGACAAATAGTTCAACAAAATGAAAGTAACCCCAGATTCAGTTGTCAAGATGTTCAGGTAAATGAGTTCTACAGCATCTTGGTTGGATGAGAATTTACTGAAGAGACTGGAAGCGGACAGAACTTTATTACTTTAGAAAACCTTCAGTACCAGTCCCTAAGGTCAAGAAACGGTCCCTGATGTCAAAAAATGTCACTTCCACCGAAAAATACTCGCACCTTTCTGACTTGAGAATTAATTAAAGGATACATTTGAGACTTTTAAATTTTCTTAAGAAAATAATTTCTTCTTAATCAGGTATGTTGAGTTCTACATTTTCTTTTAAATCGAAAAATTCTGTAAGGAATTCCGGATGCTTTCTTAAACTGGGTGCCTAGAAACTTCATTGTTGAATTGATGCATCGAATAAGTGTCTAACGAGGATTATTCTGGTGGAAATCAAAATAGCAGTTTGAATAAAATGAACAACAATCAATCTAAGGGTGCCTTCGTTTACTTCGGTGGATTTTTGATGCTGGCTCAGTACACCATTCGTACTTTTTGTTGACTCATTTACGCAGGTTTCTACAAATCCGAGTTTAAGTTCCTGCTAAATGGGCCTTTTTCCTTGAGTAGAAATTCAAAACATGGACCACATTATTTAAATCCCTTTTTCGACCCAGAATCTAATGATCTTGGGACAAGTTGAAAAATAGTTGAGTTAAAAAATTTAAAAAATTAGAATAATTACTTTTTAGCTTGACTATGCAGTAAAATCCGCTTCTGCTCATGTTTGACATATAGATTGATCAATGAGGGCTTAGAGTCAAATTAGGGTGGATCATTTATCTACTTCATAAATGCCTGTGAATAAGTTCAACGTTGCGACGGCTTCAGGAAGATATTTTTCATTGTAAAGCAACTAAGCTGAAGCAAAAATGCCAAAAAATAATTTATAAGGTCTTCAGATCAATTCCCACTGTTCGATCCAGTGCGACCAAGAAAGTATTGATGGTCAAGGGAGACTCTCCACCTCCGAGACAAACGTTCATTAGAACACCTCAGGAGGTGTTCTAATAGGTGAAATTTTTCATAATCACAATCATAGTGTAATTGCAAGTGAAACAAACCACGGATGAAAAGGTTACAATTTGGTTCCAAAGAAAAATTTTGTGCTTGAAAGTCGATGACGCGAATCACATTCTTTACTACTAATAACAGAATGCAGATATTTCGTTAGCCAAGATCAGCAATGGCGAGATTGAGGAAACTATATCACCTCAATTTAACTGATTATTATTGAACTAAATCATATCCATGAATCACATCAAATTTACGAATCCTAATCGTAAAACTCGCAAGAATTTGCAGAACAGTTAAAACCACCTTGCTAACAGAAGTTGCAAATATACTGCTTCAAACTTTAATGCAGCTATTTCTTCAGCGCCATAGAAATAAATGTTATCGGTTAGATAAAACTAACTCGAGCTGTTTCAACACTGCCAAAAATCACTATTAGAATGACAAGAAAAACACTTCATTCATGGTACGCAACGGAAATTTTTACAAAGTATTACTTGATATCCTTGAGAAAGCACTTAACCCCAAGCATGATGCTGTGGCGATGAAATATTTCCAATGGTAAAAAACTGCGTCTGTTTGTGTCCACTAACACTCCGTGCCATTATTCTTACCAAGGAAGTTGGATGCATGGAACCGGCATCGCTATCTTTTGCCAGTCAAGCGAGTGAAGCCACTTCTGCCGTCCCAAGCCCCGCCCACTCGGCCCCAGTTGTGGAGGTGGTGTCGCAGTGGAGGTGTACCACCACCTCCATCATCAGCATCTGAAGACCGCGCTGTGAAATGGCAGACTTGCGCTACTCTGTGCTATACGTGTTTTTTCTTAGGCATAAATTTCAATTGCGTCCTCGCTGAATGATCAAGAAAAACAACATTTACGTAGAAACATTTATTTAGCAACTTACATCCAGTTATGTAAAGAAATGAATAATTACCTACGCTCTACATACCTGATTTTTCTTCGTGTTCTAAGTTAATGAAGAACATTTTTAAAAACCGTGCAGTAATTTCATTTTGTTGTCCAGAGCAAATTTTATAGAATATAGGTTTTAAATTTACACACCTGAAAATAAAGTTAATTTATTGGAGATCTGACTTCTAATTTTTTTCTGTTTATGAATGGTTTCGTTAAATAGTTTAGTAGTGATGACATCTTAAAGTAGTATATTCATATAAAACAATTTCACTAATAAATAAACATGATTATGTAGAGGATCAACTTCGAAACAGTGGTTGTCAATTGAAGCGAACAGTTTCTTTTCAATACAAATACCAAGTGTAGAAAAAACAGTTTTTAACTTGTAGGTATTAGGATTTTTACACATAGCAAAATCTTGCTGACATTTCTTTTCAGCTATTAAACATATGTCAATTACATCATTTGATGGATAGGTCAAGTGCACTTTCTCAAGATCTATGAACTTTAAGGAATCTTTATTGCCAGCACTTCGACAGAGGGCAATTATACATGATTCGCAACAAAGAACATTATTTGATTTTCTTACTATGTATCCTCCTATATAAGAAACAACATTATAAAAATACACTGGATTGGAAAAAAATTTGGAACAATTTTCTACATATTTGGTACATGTATCCTCTTTCTATGAATCATTGCATTGATCATCGTCAGACATTATTCTATTCTTAGAACACGAATTGTTAAACACTGTTATAGCGCAAGATGAGATCAATAAAGATGGGTTACTTCTACTAGATGCTGTCAAAATTATTACATCTTCAAAAGACGGGCAGCAACCATTAAGAACATCTTTTATTTTGTTGTGAACCAATAGACGTTTACAGGAACAAGCTAATTTTTTTGCTGTCGGGTTGTTATTGCAAACACCTCTGCTTTCAATTTTCCAGAAAATTAATTTTAAATGATCTTGACATATTTTATACTTAAGTAAAAAACACATGCCTAATTTTACAATTTTGTGGAGCAAGTTATTAATGTTTTTAATTCGAATTGAAAATCCTTTAAATCCTGTTTTCCTGACTGACTCGCACATTAGGTTGACAGATGTCGGGCAGCAAAGTGATGTTATGTACAAAGTGTCTTCATCATGGGTAGAAAATACATTGCCGGCATTATTTGAGTTAATAGGTTTCATATATCCAAATGAAGAATTATTTCTGGAATTTAAAATATCAAACTCCCCAGTAAATTTTATTGTTGCCTCATTACCGCAAAAACCGTCCATATTGTTTTTTTTTTCAGACAAATTGTAATCCATCTGCAACGAAATCACTTAAAAGTTAAGCAGCAAGTTTGATATTCATCTTTTCTTAAGTAGTTTATGTGCTCTAATTTTAACTTCTAGCTAAATGCATTCATGTTGAAGTTCGTAATTCATGAAATTTTTGTACGTACACGTGAAACTTATGTCTGAATCTTTTTGAAAGTACTACTGCACTTGTGTATAATGCATGAGCTCGGCATATTGGGAAAGTAGTCCTTGAACGCAGCATGGATAAGCTGCGCCCTTCTACGCCGAGGCCCGAGCGCCAGTTGCAAACTGAGCTCCACCCACCTTCACTTCCGTGTGTGGGGTACGTCACCCTACAGCTACCGAAAATTGGCTTCACTTTAGAGCGCTGACGCCGGTTCCATCTATCAAACTTCCTTGGTTTTTACCATTCGATGCAATACGTTAGTATTCATAGGCCTTGAAGTAGAGGAGGGCACTGTTCAGATGCATGTCAGACCCAATTCCAGCAGAGGGTAGATAATCTGCAAGAAGGCTTCTGATGTAAAATCAGCAGCAACATCCGTATGATCGAATGTAGCACATATGCAAGGTATGTGTAAATTTTTACCAAATACTTAAATTAACATGTTATTATGCCACTTTCAGGCAATCTGAATTAGGAACTAAAAACAAACCTCTGATGGTAGAAATTGTTTTAATCAATTTTACAGATAAAAGGGCAATTCAAAATTTAGTACAGATATTTCCTGACTTTACTCATTAATAAAATGTTTTCTGCTTCACAATGCTTGAGTTTTAAATAAATATTGATAATAAACTTCAGTTTCAATTATTGGACATACGAGCCTATGGACTATAAGTTTCAAAACACTAATGTACTTTCCACAATTGCTCTGAAAGCAAGTACTTTGACGATCAAATGATTTAATATTCGGCTTCTCGTTTATCTGTTATAGGTTGTTAAAGTACAATAGATCCCAACGTGGTCCGTCAAACGAAAAGAATGGCGCACTATTTACTTCTTGCAAATTATGATCAACATTATTACAATCACCAAATTGATTTGTAATGAACAGATATGTGGGGAATCGTAGACGACCTTTCTAAAGTACTGTTACAAACTTTCAGTTCAATTAGATAATGATTTACAATTGAAATTTACACATTATTACAACACCAAGAAAGCCGTACAAGTACGGCTGTGTCGCCGTACCTTCAATTTATCTCTAACTACCTGCACTTCCCCCCCCCCCCCTTCTGAGGGGTGCTGGAGTTGAAAGACGATTCTAATATTTCTACAGAGATTCGGGAACATTTCTCAAACTCTCTTAGAGCAATAAGAAATAAAATCGGACAATCGAGTTTTTGACAGAAAATGCTGGAAAATAGTGGCCTTAAATTCCGTTTTGGACAGGGTTATGAGGAAGCAGTTCCAAAAATAACAATGTTGTTTTACTATGTCGTTCTTTCTGTATAATGATACTGTTCCAACAACTCATTACATCATTAAACCTTTGTTCTCTAGCGAGGTAAAAACTCTAGTTAGATGTATGAAGAATTAGAATTTCTAGAAGTAATTACAATTATTTAAGTAAATCTAATTGTCATGAGGTTTGACTTGGCTGAATGATACAATAGGGAACTAATTGTGTAAGTAGAGGTAAAGAAAATGAAAATGCGATTCACTCTAAAAGTTAATACAGCCAAATATGAACATGGTATTCGGGATAAATTTGATAGTATTATGAAAAAGAAAAGGGGCTTGATATCTATAAAATTTGTATTTATCTCATAAAAATTCAGTAGGCAAGAAAATTACACTATTGTTCAAGAGCATCACCCAAAATAATCGCCATTAGCTTGTATTGCAGCCTCAATCAGAGGCCCGGAACCTAGATTATGCTGATTTTAAACTTTTCCCTGAAAGACCCTCTAAAACCACTTTAATTTTATCGATTAACTGGTTTCTTGTAGTACTGGCACGGAAATTGGTATCTCTCTCAACAACGCCTCATTCATAATAATTCATCGAGTTAAGATAAGGGGAGTTTGGAGGCCAAACATTGGGATTTGTGTGCATCACATCACCTGCTGAGGAAACACATCTGAAAACCAAGACAGTTTGGAGAAAGATAGTCCCCTCGTAGCCTCATAGTTTCCAATGCAATTCTCTAGTTCATGCTGCACTGATTTCACAGTGGTCAGGGAGCACTGATCGCCCATAATCTCCTTATTTTGATGGCCGGGCCTAATTACCATGATACAAGTTATACTCTTTTACGATTCAGGTGGCTCCCAGTTATCCATTCTAGCTGTCATCGTATATGTGAATGAAGGAGGGTTTTAACTTTAAACTCAAGCCTAGTTGATTTGAATGAATTTTAAAAATCTGGAAGAAATCAAATGTCATTTGTCAAATTAATATCGAACGCCCTGGAAATATTTACCTTACTTTATTGGAAGAGTGCAGAATAAATGTGATACACTCATATGTTCCTCACATGTACTGTGATTCACTTTCATTTTCTATAATTTACATAAAAAATAGTGCCAACGAAGACCCAAAAGAAAAGAAAATCTGCCTTGAATACAGTTGCAAAAAGTATATGTAGTTACATGATTGTCCAGTAAGTTCTTATTCCAAAGAAATGAGTTCCCATGCTTGAGTTTGTGTAAAATCGATTAGGAGGGTGAATGCGCCTATGTTTCATGTTTCTAATAAATTTGCTGCCCATTGAGGTGCAGAAATGACCCGTAGTTTATCAACATTTTAATTCTACAAAAATTTTTTTGTAACACTTATTGCCCAGAAATTAATTTGACTCGATTGAAGCCTCCCTAACTGCAACAACGGCAATCTCATAGATCCATAAAAAGATCCTTAGGCATGGACTTGGAAAAGGGAATCAATGCACACTCCATATTGTCACACTTTGCTCGTAGAAACAGCAAGTCAGAAAAGAAATTTAACGTTATAAGATAAATTTTGAAAAGAAAATAATAAGTAATGACAAACGTACAGCAGTGAACCAAAAAATTATGGTCCAAATTCAATGAAAAAAATTCGATTTCAACGAACAGAAATCCTATTTTCGACTTAAATCCTCACGTAATTGATTTTAATTTAGCAGTATATCTATAATTTAATTTTGAATGAATGTTATAGCTGAATATACAAAAAACATCATGATCAAAAAATTATATAAGCTCCATAATAATTGATTTAAGAGTTTATTACAGGCACAAAATGGCAGAACATGATTTAGAAATGTAAAGCAAAAGAAAATTTGCTTCAAAAATTATTTATGCTGGTTTGAAAATTATTTCTGCTGAACACTGAAATTGATTCAGTAATGATTTAATTAACAAAACTATAAACCAGTGGACTAATGGATGAAAGCAAATTAATGATCCACTGCATAGGGACAATCATTTAATAGTGTATTCGCGGAATAATATTAACAATTCATGATACTGTTGCGCTTATTTCGGACATTTCATACATTTATAAATACTGATCTGCGTTTCAGTCTAGTTGGTGTAATTACTTAACAGAATTTCCGCTTTAGCAGTCGTAGTGAAGCGAGAAAAATGCGGGGAAAGCGGATATGACTTCTATGTCACTGTACTAATATTACAGCACCAAACTTATGCATTGTGCCTGATATTAAATTATGGAAGACAATGGTATTCAAGTGGGGTCTTCCACGATTGAATAAAACAGATTACATGAAATACAAAATATTACCTCAGTACACAATTGAGCACACAGCCACATTGTTGCATGATAGACTCAGGAATTGTTTGAGTTCTGGCGAATATTAACAGTTTTTACGTAAACTTTCCAAGTCAATGACTAAAATTGTGGAAAAATGAGGGGAAGGTATTGGCATTTATAATAAATTAAACACTTTAGACACCTTCATCTTTCCCGGCGTTCTCATATTGGTTATTACAAGCAGAAGCATGCTGCACACACTGGGGTCCTGTAAGCTGTTTACACTGGAGCCACGCATGCTGCACACACTGGGGTCCTGTAAGCTGTTTACACTGGAGCCACGCATGCTGCACACACTGAGGTCCTGTAAGCCGTTTACACTGGAGCCACGCATGCTGCACACACTGGGGTCCTACAAGCTATTTACACTGGAGCCACGCATGCTGCGTACACTGGGGTCCTGTAAGCTGTTTACACTGGAGCCACGCATACTGCACACACTGGGGTCCTGTAAGCTGTTTACACTGGAGCCACGCATACTGCACACACTG
>JACJUY010008569.1:4831-21269 GCA_014220935.1 Platorchestia sp. MABIK | reverse complement strand
TCTTCTCCGTTTTCTATAATCACCAGAGGAGCTGCTTGCTTCATGAAGTTTGCAATTGCGGGGTTCGATCTGCGATCTTTCCAGCACAAAGTGCAACGCTCTGACTTCGTGGTACGAGGAAGGCATGAACTCGTACCGTGTGTTCCTGTAACCCTCCCCTCCATACCACCAGGTACTTCTATGCTATTCCAGCCTAACTAGTGATTATGCTAGACTAACGCTCACTGTACTCAGTAATAGTTTTATACTAGTGTACACTGCCCGCTGAAAATGGGGTTCAATGTTTTCCTTGAGTAAACCCTCCAGATGTGGATGCCCAACAAATATATCCATCCCAATAGTACCCGCCATTAAAATATTCTTGTACTTGTGCACTGGTGAAACACAGATACGGTCATTGAGCGTCACAGACACACGGAAGAAGCGGACACCTAACAAATAAACGCTCCCAGGGGAAAAATGTGTGAGGGCCCGAGCTGAGAGTTAGGTAGGCCTTTTTATTGAAATAGAATAGTTTTTTGTTTTGTTACGGACCTTCTTTTTTCGGTTCACTGCTTTCCTGTTTTTCAACATCTACTTCTTTCTTCTTCACCGTTTATCTTGCTTCATGAACTTCTTCCTCAGCTCACTGTTTTTATGCACCTTGTGCGCAGATTCCGCGTTCCCTTAACTCCATACTAAATGATGCCTTCATCCGTCCTTTCTTTGAACATCTTTTTTGTGGTAAAGGAAGGCCAAGACTTTCTGATAATCAATCAACGATTAAATAAACACACCAAGGGTGTGCTTTTCACTTCTCAGTAATTTCGTTGTGATCTGCTTCTCTCTGTACTTGCTGTAGTTGGCCAGTACCGGCGGTGTTTGTTCCGGCCTCTTGAGTTCGTGCGAGATTATGCTCTCGAATGAAAACCTCATTATCTTTCTCCTATTGGGGACCTGTTTTTAAATAACATATGAGTTTATTTTGTGCAGACGAAAATTTTATTCTGTTGTCATTTGGTTTGTTTGCGTAGAGAGCTAAAACCTGCGCAGGCACGAGCGCGCCACTCTGCTCTCACGTGAGGTCGCTGCTCTGCAGAAGGAAAACATTTTTCATCCTTAAACACCAAGTCTTGCGGACGTCATGTTCCGTGAGGCCCTGACTTGTGCTTTTTGTTGAGATGCTGACGACTGTGTTTCTCATCATGTCATACTGGCAGCAGTCTTTATCTAATCATACTGGCAGCAGTCTTTACCATGCCATACTTACAGCAGTCTACCACACAATACTGACAGCAGTCTACCACACAATACTGACAGCAGTCTTTACCATACTTACAGCAGTCCATACTATACTGACAGCAGTCCTTACCATGCCACACTTACAGCAGTCTACCACACAATGCTGACAGCAGTCTTTGCCATACTTACAGCAGTCCATACTATACTGAAAGCAGTCTACCACACAATACTGACAGTAGTCTTTACCATACTTACAGCTGTCTATATCACACTGACAGCAGTCCATACCACAGGACACTGACAGGAGAGCCTCACATTCGGTGCTGGCAACACCGTCGCGTCATCACCAACGGAGCAGCAGGGCCGCTGCTGTGGTCAGGTGTAGCTATGTATACCTACACAACATTCGTAAGCAATGCAAAGAACCGGTGCCCAACAAATCTGTATCAGATCCAAGGATCAGACTCATGCAAGTGATACGTTCATCTTACAATTATGCTCATCACAAAATTTACACAAACATCGGCATCTTAGGATGCTTTATTTCCAATCAAGCCTGATACATATGATCTTAAGCATTGGTTTTTCAAATGTCTTATAACTAAAATTATATATAGGACACCATGACGTTCCCTCGTAAGGCCGGTACCCATTTCCGACACCTGGGTTGAGTGGGGTATTGTGCTTGAGCTCTCCCTTATACCCAACGGGGAAAATCGCCGCGCCAGTGCCGGGATACGAACCCGGGCCTCCAACATGCAAGGCCGATCCCTTAACCACTGTACCACCGCGAGCACAAGAGGTGGCTATCTGCCATTGTTTCACAAGATGTTGATTTCAGAAAAACTTAGCAAAGATCCAAAAACCAGAAGTCATAAATATTCACAAGTTCAAGTTTCTAGTAGTTTTTAAACGTACTGAATTCTGAAACTCCTTGCACAATGTAACTTCCAGTATGAAGTATCAACAACTCTAACATTAAAAAATGATTTCATAATTTCCAAAACTTTGAGATGATGAGTCTTGACTTGTCAGCTGATCAAGCGACTGGCGGCAGGATCAATAGCTCGTTGATCCTGATAAGTTTGAGGTTCACGTCTGGCACGCACGGCATTGCTTCGATCGATGAAATTTCCGCAACGCCGAGGGATGCTCCTACGACCGCAGTCTGTAGTTCCTTATGGTAAAGAATTTCCTTGAAATATCCAGAAATATAATTTCTTGACTATTATGGACTCCGCAAACTATTTTTTGAGCATTTATGTCATGATTCATGTATGAAATTTGATGATAATATATTTTTAAATTATTTTGACGCATATCCTTTAGTTTCAGTAGGCGTTTTCTTGAAATATAGAGTTTCTAATGCTGGGATGTTTATCAGGCAACACCACTCAGTTCACTGCGAAACATCGTAATGTGAGGTAGTGCGTCCAATCGGTTCCTTGTGGTTAGTTCATCGCCCTCCTAACGCCGTTTCCTACGACGAGGTGAGTTCTTGCTCATTTGAACAAAGGTTCATTTACTGTTGGGATCCACCGTATTACAGCGTGTGGCCATGATTTAGAGCTCTTCATTCTGCTCCAGATGGAATTATTCCGCTCTGTGACTTCTCAACGAAAATGCTGATTTGTTCCGTGTTTACCTGAGGTTTTCAAGTCACCTGTCAAACATGACCAATAATTTCCGCAGTTTTGGTAAATGTATATCATGTGATATTTTTGAGAGCACTTCAGCTACGACATTTAGCCTTCAATCCCTCGTATATCATCAAATCTAGATTTAGCAACACTAGAGATACATTTCACTTTAATCATTTTTTTTTACTAGTGACATGGGTATTACAATACTCACGTGTGTGTATCATATAAGTGTATTTTCCTTACTTCAAGGTAGTTTAAAAACCAATGATGGTTTGTACAATCTCTATTGGAAATAAACTGTTTTTTTTTCGTGTGCCATCATTTCTCTCATGCCTTCGAGAGAAATTCAAGTAGGCGAAGTTGTGCCGCTCTCGCTTTGCCCGAACGTTTGTCCATTCTGAGGTTGCCCCTTAGACATCAGTGTATTAGGTATTAGTTTACTACTGGTGCTGTCAGTGTATGGTATAGACTGATGTGAGTATGGTAATGACTGCTGTCAGTGTGATTGCTAGTGTATTTCATTAACTCTGGTATTAACTCTGCTGATAATAGACAACGCTGTTTGAATGATATAGGTATCAAGTTTTAATTTTAGAGTATTAATCGTTGAAAATCTCAGTACGATTGAGGGATTTTATGTTATTAATTCGAAGTTGTTCAGTATTTTGTCGTGATAGTATTAACGGCAGAAAATTTTTGTCAACATTACAGACTCGCGTTATTGTAGCTTATGCATGAGTAATGGATGTGATTTTGCGTCTCAGTTCGTATGCAGAAATGAATTTTTTCGGCTTCATGCCCGCACGCTTGTGGTTTAGCCACACACGTCGCATACGCTTTGATAAAGGTACCATTGATCTATTATTGAATGTATTATTAGGTTAGGCCCCTCAGGGGGATACAACTATCGTATCTATGACCATGAGCGCTCCGTAAACAAACAAACATCGGCATCTTAGGATGCTTTATTTCCAATCAAGCCTGATACATATCTTAAGCATTGGTTTTTCAAATGTCTTATAACTAACACTATATATAGGACACCATGACGGTTCCCCCGTGAAGCCGGTACCCATTTCCGACACCTGGGTTGAGTGGGGTATTGTGCTTGAGCTTTCCCTCATACCCAACGGGGAAAATCGCCGCGCCAGTGCCGGGATGCGAACCCGGGCCTCCAACATGCAAGGCCGATCCCTTAACCACTGTACCACAACGAGTGTAGGGGAAAATGTGAGATCCTGAGCCACAGGTTAGGTAGGCTTTCCTCTTGTCGATATAAAACGGGTTTCTTTTCTGTTACGAACCATCTTTTCCCGTCCACTGCTGTCCTGTTTTTTTAGCATTTATTACTTTCTTCTTCAAATTTTATCTTGTTTTGTAAACTTCTTTCTCAACTCACTGTTTCTGTGCACCTCGGGGAAAGATTCCGCATGCGTTTAACTCAATACTAAATGGTGCCTTCCTTATTCCTCTCCTTGGATCACTTCTTTGCAGGATGGAGGCTTAGAATAACTTATCTAACTTTTTAGCTTAGGTTCATTTTTTGTGTTGTATGTGAGCTCGCGTCATGGGATATGTGAACACTAGTTGGTGCCCATCTCGTCTTTCTCAAGGGGGTAAATCTCAAGGAGTTATGGACCGTAAGTCATTTGCGCGTAGTTAATCATCTAACGATTAACTTTCTTGTTGAAAGATCACAAACGTGATCAGCTGTAGAGATGCGCAGTGATCGTAGAGGATGACAAATGATGTGAAATGAGAACGTTAACTCTTTGATACGCTGGCCTGGAGTCACGCTAGCGAGCGTTCATATTTCCTTCACTCTTCATTATCAGGCAGAGCATCACAGCGTCAGTCTCGTACGAATTTCTTATGTGCTCGTGAGAGTGCCGCAATAGCGTGAACGCCTCACTTGATGGCAACACTGCGGCACCAGACCTGCCCACTTCGCATTGCCAACGTTTTACGCTCGAGTGGACGAATTCGTCTCACAAAAAATGTAAGTTTCTTATGTACTAAATTACATGCAGAGCTTCCAGCAAATGAATGCGAAAACAAAGGTAAATGTTATCTTCAAGCAAAGTTTATTGTTGTCAGTTTTGCGTGCGATTCTCAAGTTACTAAACAAACTTCGTGTGTGTGCGCCGTATAGTTCGCAGCACTCCTGCTGGTTGCGCAAAGAATTCAGGAAGTGAAGGGCTAGCTGCTCAGAGTTGGGTCTTGCTTACCTCAGTCCGTCCTCACGCTGGAGAACCCTTCGAATTTTCAAGAACCTTTTGTTGCTTTAGAGCACATTGAAAATCGATCGACTGCCAACAAAAGCGGCTCTGATTTATGTCTGCTCGCCTCGCCCTCTTGAGATGCTAGGATGAAAATCTACAGTTGATTAATGTATTTTTGTACATGCTAGCACGCTGTGTCTGACGCTGAAAACATGAAGAGACTTCCTTGTAACTGTGCAAGCTAAATTCATTCCTCCGTACGTTTAAAGAACTAATCTTCGAAGTGCTGTACTCAAGTGAATAGTTTTATGGCACTTGGCAAACTAAGCGCACGTTGACCGAAAGAAACATCGAGTATTATTTAGTCTCACGAATGTCGGCTGCTTTCGTTAGCGCGCATTAAATAACCTGCGTCCTTCAGTTGTATCCGTGCTACGTGGCAGAAAAATAAAAGTAGCCGATGCAAGAGTCAGTTGTTGGCTTCGTGGCATGGAGCTCATCTGCCCTTCGCCTGCCCTCTGGCTCGATGTAACAAATTTGTGCGTGCAGTCGATATTCCAGTCTAGTATAAGAACTAACCACTTGAAACTGGTGGGGTTAGTTTCTCTCCTGGCGGCACCGTAATTATTTTTTTTAGATGGCTGTGTAATTTGCCCGCAATGTTGAAATTTTGCGCTCATGTGTTGCTACTTAAGTGGGGAAGACCTCTTTTACATAGACCCCGCGTTCTCTTAACTCTATACTAAATGGTGCCATTTTTATTCTTTTTGGAACACCGTTGTTGGGGTTGGGGGAGGCCGAAACTAACCTATCATCTAATGTTATTATCATCCGAAAATTTGGTGATGTTCACTTGGGGCACGGGACGGTGTAACACCGCCCACACACTTTTTCATTCTAGGGTGAAACTTGCGTTTCATGGAAGAGTAAAACTAAAATTTCTCTTTGCGGAAGAAGGTTAAAACTACAATTCCAATGTTCGGTAAAAGTAGAATTAAAATTTCTGTTAGGGGAAGAAAGTTAAAACTACAATTTCCATGTTCCGAAACGAGTAGCACTAAAATTTCTGTTGGCGGAAGATACGAACAACAGTCATTATCTGAAGTAAGTAATCCCGTGTACGCTGCAGCAGGTAAGTTGGAATATCTTTTGTGCGCCCTTCATCTGTGGTTGCAGGGCTGGGGTCACGTGACCTTGCCAATAATCTCATGACTTTTTTTTGCTCTGGAAACTATCGACAAAGTAATTGCGACACCATAAGCAATTTCTGAAGAGAAAGTTGACTCATTTATGTACTCTTAAGGAAGGATCTTGAGGAAGCGTATTGGGAATTTGTCAAGCGGTGTGGAACCGTGGTAAATCTGCTGTGTGTGCTGGTGTGGAAGTGGTGCTGCAATACAGAGGCTGCATTGCACAGGATTCACTAGTTGCTTGCAACACAGATGCATCGCGCAACAGCACACCTCGCACCGATTCTATGATGGCGTGCGAGCCCTACACACGTCACCATTACGCTGAGCGGACCTGAATTTCGCTACACTTCACTCGCAGAGTTTGCGGTCGAGTGCTTATTGATGGGACGTTGTGCTCCGGTCGGCAAATCATGCACACCGCTCGCCGGGAGGTGTGTTGGCACCCACATTTCTGGTCACCGTGGTTGAGAGCTCGCCCCTCACGGGAAGGTGTCGGCAGTTCGAATCCCGGCAGTGCTAGCTGGCAATTTCTCTCCGTTGAGTAAAGGGAGAACTCAGCCACAATTCCCCACTCTACCCAGGTATCGGAAATGGGTGCCGGCTTGACCGGGGGTAACCGTCATTGCGTCCTGGTGTTAGTTGTGAGGCATTCGAAAAACCAATGTACAAGATGATATGTCTAGGCTTGATTGATTGGAATAAAGCATCCTTTTTCTCACTGGCGTGAGCTTATTCCTTACCTCAGACGAGCTCGTGTGACTAAGCAGCTCGTGCCTGAATACATTATCGGAAAAGAAATCAGCATAATGGCTTCAAGTCTCAGCTGAGGAAACGTCCGATGGCGGCCCCTGAACGCTGACAAATGTTTGGGGTGAGAAATGTCAACGGGCGTTTGGTGTTAATGGATTTCTGTAGGGGTCTGTTTTGGTGAGTACAACCTGCGGGCATTGTTGCAGTAGATCATCCAAAGGTATCAAATTGTTTTAGCGTCAATAATTACTGCTTGGATCATTTGGTTGTACTCAATAAGGGATTACTTCTATTAAGAGATTGCACAGTCTTCGATGGATAAAATGAATTTACCGAGTTGGTATCTGTAGTCGTCGCTGTACTTGTAAACAATTTAAACAATTTATTTACCACAAGTGGTTCAGCAGTAGATTGTTTCTTAAGTCTAGTATAATGGACACATTTGAGCATAGCAACTTGTGGAAGAAGGTTAAGACTAAATTTCTGATGTGCTTCTCAGAAAACAGAAACAAGATTTCTGTTATGCCTAATCTTCTCGAAGTTGTGCGGAATTTCTAGCAGCTCAAATTTGAGTCCGCAAGAACTGCTGTGTTCGTTGCCCGGTGTTTATACTTAGCTGATAGCCTTGCTGACCTCTGCCCTATTCTTATTCCCTCGGGTCACAGACAGCGTCCAGTTGTGTCGACTAATGCGAGCATCTTCGCATGATCGAGTTGTCGACATTATGCAACTGTTTTCTGTGCTAATCACGACTCGAATTATTCTCACTTTTCTTTTATGTTTGAGTTCATATTTTGTTTCTTGGTTATTCTCAAAGAGACGTTACGTCACTGATGAGCAATTCTGTTTGTCATGTCAGTGAAGACTCGACAACTATCTGATTTGTTGGAATCATTCTGAATCAGTGGAATTTGAAACTAAACGCTTTGGTATGTTACTTTCAGCAGCAACTTGTGAACCATTCAAAGGTTTTGTCTCCAATTTTAGCAGAAATAAACAAACGTGCTGTGTTTTTTACTACCAATCCTACCAACATACGCATTTGGAAGTGCCTAAACCGTGAGCTGCCTCAAAGCGACACTAGGCTCTCAAATGAACTCATTTCCTGCTCGCCTGGGGCGTGCAAACTGAGAGGATGAATTGGATTAGATTCTGCATGAAGCCTTCCTAACCACAAAAGATGTGTCCCAAGAGAGGAAAGAGAATGGCACTGTTTAGTTTGAAGTCACGAGCATTGGGGGGCGGGGAGGGGAGTACTGCACAAGGTGCCTCTCTACACCTGCGCTAAGAAGTAGTAACATTGAAAGAAATTGTGAATAAAGATAAGTTTTGAAGGAGAAGGTAATAGACACTGAAGAAAGGGATAACAATGAACCGAAAAAGAATGGTGTGGAACAAAATAAAAACTACTTAATTTCAACTCAAGGAGGGAACCTAGCCATTAGCTCCTGACTTCACATGTTCCCCCTGGGAGCGCTAATTCCCATAGATAAAATATTTGTATTCTCTGCAAACTTGAGTTGACAATCTCAAGTGAACTGCGGGGAATGTCGAGTGAGTTCGCTCACTTTGCGGCAGAGAAAGCCGGTGAGACACCGGGTGTCACGGCAGTCATCACCACACGCAGTCCTTCATCACGCGATACACTGGGTGTCACGGCAGTCATCACCACACGCAGTCCTTCATCACGCTATACACTGGGTGTCACGGCAGTCACCACACGCAGCCCTTCATCACGCGATATACACTGGGTGTCACGGCAGTCATCACCACACGCAGTCCTTCATCACGCGATACACTGGGTGTCACGGCAGTCACCACACGCAGTCCTTCATCACGCGATATACACTGAGGTACACCAGGGCAGAGGTTCTCAACCAGGGGTAAATTTACCCCTGGTTGAGGTAAATTTCGGCCTTGTGAATTTAATACATTAGTCCGACGAGGGTCAACGATGGAGGAAAGGTTGAGAATGGCTGCTGCAGAGCAGGGGTTCTCAGAGTGGGGTCGGCGGACCCCCAGGGGTCCGTGCCACTGTGACAAGGGGTCCGCAAAATTTAACAAATTTAATAGTGGATGTAGTTAGGGTATTTATTTACAGCTTTCCATGTCTGTTGATGTTATGAAACAGTGCGGACAACGTATCCATGCATATATTCCTGAGGGGAACACATGTGAGGGGTCCTCAGCTTTTTTGTGTAACAAAAGTGGTCCTTGGTTGAAAAAGTTTGAGAACCCCTGCCCTAGAGTGTGTGGTCCGTGTATCCTGGCCTGACCATCGCAACCCTGTGGTGGTGACGAAGAAAATAGCTGAGCGCACCGTGCGTTAGAGGCATGCTGATAGCTTGCTTCCTCCGTGCCGCTGTCTCCTGCGCTACGTAGACATTTCCTTACAGCTGGGGTGGATGAGCACCGACATCTTAGATCCCTGAGGCACAATCACGCAGAGCAGCAATTACTTGCCTTGTTCGCTCTCCCGTCTCGGCGTATCGGTGATACGAGCCTTTGTGTTCTTTACACCGTCTTGAATTTATGTATATCCCGTCCAAAATCCTTCCGTGATACGAGCCCTATATTCTTTATACCGTCTTGAACTCACAGCTCTCGGAAATTATTCAGAAAAATGGTTGGTCACGACTTTTTGGGGTGAGACTGTGTAGCGAGTAGCTGAATGTCGGTTCATTTCCCGTTATTGGCAACGCGTGGTGAACTTATTATTTCTTGGGTGGATGGTCCCTTGAATGTGTGACGATAATGTTCGTGTGGACGTTGTGAGCGTTCAGCTCCAAATGTATCGTGATGTTTTCCTGCCTTGAGAAATGCATTGTTTGGATTTGCGTGAGGAGCTGCGCGTGTTTATTGAGCAATGATAAGTTCTTTACAGTTGGTAATTATGATGCAGACTGGCTTGACGTATTATCTTGATGTAGTAACTCAATTATCTTGATGCAGTGGCCAGACTCCATTACTCCTTTGATTGCAACAACCTACGAGCTTAGTTTGCTTTAAAACAACTACAAATCATCTTGCAGTCACTTCAATGCTTCACCACGGCATGGTAACCACCTCATCTTCCTCACATCATAGCTTGCTAACTCCATTTTCCCCAAGCAGCTTACTTTTTATTTTCTCTCTATTGTATCAGATCCCTGTTACAATGCCCTGCAATTGTGCTCGCCCTATAGCAATGCCATTCTCCCGAGAAAGGTTTAAGAACACCATCAGCGCGCTGAGAGATGCTTGTGATAAAATGTCCTCGTCGATTATCTCCATGGAAGCCATTGCAAATGGTGGCACGAGCACTTGCGTGTCTATTTGGCTCTCCAATTGGTGTAGCGAAAGCCAATAGATGGGAGGGAAACTTTCCCTATACCAGCTAAAATCTATTTAATAAAATCTCAAATTTTGAAAACGGCACCTAACATCAGATTTGAAAACGGGTAAAGGTAAATAGATTCAAAAACTGCATCATGAGGCCGCAAGACATACACTAGTGCCTTGCGTGTCCAGAGGCCCGCCACACCCGCAACCTTTCGGCTGAATCTTGTTTTTTGGCAGTCCGCGAACACGAACACAGATTAAAAACTGACAGATTTCGGTGTGTTCGAGTTTTCGAAACTGTTGGGAAACTCCGAGGAACACACACTTTCGTAGAAACAGCGAACACGTCGCTTGTTTATGTATTGTGGCTGGTGTGTTTGCTCGTGAATTGTTTGGTCTCTACGTCTTCATTCCTATTTCATCGATTTAATTGTTTTTCTCTCAAATACAGTAAATTGTAGGACTGCATGGATATTGTATTTAACGAAATTAACTACGTCACGTATTCAATATTTTTTCAGTAATAACATAATATGTCGATACTACAATTAACTAAAATGCACTCGAGGAGCTGTCCTGTTTGTTTACACGCTCCTCGCGGACAACTTCACGCCGCCGAAAAAGTTTCAAAAAAGCTTGGATTCTGTTCGCGTTTTGTTGTGTTTGTGACTGACGAAATGTTGGATCGTGTAGACGGGCCTTTGGTCTCTGGCGAAGTAATTCAACACAATTCTTCAGTTCGAAAAACTTATCGGGAGGCTTCCTGATCTTAAGTAAAAAGGAGAGAACTAAAAATACCGTACAAAACATTTACTTGAATTAAAAATTCTTCACTCGAATTACAAATTCTTTGCTTAATTCTTAGATTCCTAATTAATTCTTTAATTTAATTCTTTAAATTTACCCAAAGTAGAAATTATTCAGTTGATATTAGCCTCGCAACAGTTGGCGAGGAGCTCTGGTGATGATTGCGCTGGTCTTCCGCTTGTAGGCAAATTCGCTGTCGTCTGCTCTTTTGTTCACACTTTGTCGTGACACACTGTACGTACGTGCGTAGTTTTGTGACCATTTCCGGCCAAGCGGAAGTCAATACAACCTCCGGCCTCACACCAGCGCTGAGCTCGTTTGTGTGAACTGTTGTGGGGGCGCGAGTGCGGCTCGCATTGACGATCCTCATAGCACCCTGTTGTGCTCCCTGGTCTGCTCCCTAATGTGGGGCCCTTACTCCTCAGGGGGACACAATTATTGTATCTGTGGGAATTGGCCCTCAGGGGGACACTTCTATTGTATCTATGGTAATTACCCCCTCAGGGGGACACAATCATTGTATCTATGGTAATTACCCACCTCAGGGGGACACAATCATTGTATCTATGGTAATTACCCCCCTCAGGGGGACACAATTATTGTATCTATGGTAATTACCTCCTCAGGGGGATACAACTATTGTCTCTATGGGAATTACCCCTCAGGGGGACACTATTTTTGTATCTATAGGAGTTGGACCTCCCAGGGGGAAATGTGAGGGCCCACGCTGAGAGTTAGGTAGGCCTTCTTTTTGTTGGGATAAAATCATTTTGTTATGTTAAGGACCATCTTTTTTTCGGTTCACTGGTATCCTGTTTTTCAGCACCTACTACTTTCTTCTTCAACTTTGATTTTGTTTCATAACCTTCTTTCTCAACTTACTGTTTCTATGCCCTTTCTGCATAGATTCCGCGTTCCCTTAACTCCATACTAAATGGTGCCCTCCTCTTTCACTCTTTGGATCGCCTTTGTGGCGGATAGGAGGCTTAAACTAACTAATCATCTAATCTAATCGGGCAAAAGCTTGAGCACCGCCATAAACTTGCCTGGGGTGCTTCTTCATATCTGCTCATAGTAAAAACAAATCTTGCAACATTCCGTAGCGTGGGCTGCGGATTCACAAATTTAATCCAACATATCGTTCTCGTGCCACTTGCTTGTTTAATTCGGAGCATAGTCTTCCCATACAGAGTACACAGCCTCCCTCTATATGATACACAGCCTCCCTCTACATGATACACATTCTTCATGTGTAGAACACGCAGGCGTCATTTAAAATAAATACGAGCTCATAATACACCGTCTTTACTGCTCTCCACACATTGAAAATTTCATGGCCACAAAACTAGAAGTGCTTTAATTTCGCGGTATAAAATTTGCTTTGTTGACGAGCTGCAGTTGCCGTATAGTCAAACTTTCGTGACGTGACCCTGCGTGGCGCACAGTTCTGGGAGTGCTAATTTTTCGTGCAGTGAAATGCTAAGGGGCCATGAAAATTTGTGCAGAATTAATAATGTCTTTGTTTGGGCCATCAGAAAAGAGGAAATCAAAATGAATTTTCCAAGTGTTGTACTTTTGTCATTGAGGATAGGTTTTCTCTTAGGTAGGAGTAAAAACACTATGAACGCCGTGAAAAATCGCGTGGGGTTTTATAAATACTTCGTATCGTGGAAATAGTATAGTGCAAGAGGGGATCTGAAGCTCTAGAAGTATACGATCTCGTATCCAGTCGACAGCTGCTCAAGCTGTGAAGGACCCGTGTCCGTGCTTTAATGTTGACTTCATCTACACCCTTCAACAGTATTGTTACACACTAAATGGTGTTTTTCAAAGACGGGACCCGAAAAAATCAGCAATGCCCTTTGATACAATGAACGGATTTTTGAAAACAAAACTGCACTAGAATCCTGAAAGTTATACCTTTTATTTGGTACCTACGTATCTATGATACATCAGTCAAAATAAGAATCAGAGGACGCGGTAAAATTTATCCGCAATGCGATTCAGGGCTGCTGTGAGAAGCATGAGAACACGTGCCCAATATTGCTTGCAGTCGAGTGGACGTCGCTTTAAGAATGTCATCTTTAAAAGTTAATCCAAATAAAAGATATAAATGTCAGGATCCTACTGCCGTTTTGCTTTCAAAAATTCGTTCATTGTATCAAAAGTTATTCAAGATTTTTTCGGGTGCCGTATTTGGAAAACAACACCCTGTATTATTACTTTTGTTATTACCATTATTACTTTGCCGGCATTGGAGCCACTCAATAATGCTTAATTTCCAATTGGTGGATTAACCAAAACTACTCGAGCTGTGTTTTTCGAATTTGAGTTGCCAAGTGCGTGCATTTCTTTATTTTTTGAGATATCCGAGTATTTTGAGCGTCAAACCGAGTCTTTAAATAGTCTTTAAACAATTTAAACAATTTATTTACCACAGGTGATACAGAGGTAGAATGTTTCTCAAGGCTAGTACAATGGTCAAACTAGAGTATAGCTACCTGTGGGCCCGAACAAGTTCAGCGACTTCTAGGGCATCCTACCATCACATTATTCTAAGGTGTACAATAATGTTTAACCTAATTCACCTAACCTAGTTTCGCAATAGACTGATCACTGTGATCATTGACATTTAATGCTGTATTTTACAATATAGGTCAAATCGGCTTTATTTAACAAGTAATATATTCGATAAAACGGTTATGAACAGACTGAAGATCGGTTATCTTGAGATATCCGAGTATTTTGAGCGTCAAACCGAGTCTTTAAATAGTCTGCCTTCCCTACTGCAGCAGAAGTTAATAGTCTATAGAGGTTGTCTTAGTTTTAGCCTGTAAACTTTTGCTTCTGGGGATCTTGATACAGCAAAAAAAGCTGAAGAGACTCGCAGCGCGCATGAAAAATGCAAGGATTTTAAAATACAGCTTGTCCCACAAAAATCCAAACAGAGCATTTATTTTCCTGTATCAGTAATGCCATCATAATTAGATTACCTTTTTTATAGCTTAATTTTGAAGGATAATTTTGCTAGAAATTAAGTGCTAATGGTATTCTTATGATGGCATTACTGATACGGGAAAATAAATACTCGGTTCGGGTTTGTGGGGGACATACTATATTGCGCTAGAACAAAATGCGCGTCTCAAAAGAATCATATCGAACGAGAAGACAATAATATGGAATGCCGTTAATATTTTAGCAAGGCCTGCATCGCATTGTGAGCCTGTCTTGTCGTCCAGAGTGCAGGACAGCGATGCCCTTTATTCGAGCGACAGCCCGTCATCTGATGTGGGGTCTGTTCTGTGTTCTCAAATGTCAGCTGCCCACGCTGCTGGAACGAGTTATAGATTTTTATGGGGTTCTCCTAATTGAGCCTTCTACATCACGAAATTATGTTGTAACGAGTAATTTCCAAAAGGCTTCATGGTGTCATCCTAAGTGAGCCTCCCAACGCTATAATACAACGAGAAATGGCCGAACGAGTTTAATAGTGTCATGTGAGCCTTACACATATGTATATACTCTAATAATGTTTCACATCACGACGAAATTTTATCGTTCGCATGTGGACAGAATGAGCATGATGCGAGTTTGAAGTTGAACAGCAGCTAGAGTTGTAAAGTAATGTTGTGTAATTGAGGCCAAGAAAGTAAGAAAAGGATGCTTTAATCCGATCAATCAAGCCTGAGGCACATCATCTTGCACATTGGTTTCTCAAATGCCTCATAACTAACACCAGGACGCAATGACGGTTACCCCCGGTCAAGCCGGTACCCATTTCCGACACCTGGGTAGAGTGGGGAATTGTGGCTGAGTTCTCCCTTTTCCCAACGGGGAGAATCACCGGGCGGCACTGCCGGGATTCGAACTGCCGACACCTTCCTGTGAAGGGAGCTCTCGCAACCACTCGGCCACGGTGACCACGTGATGCTACTCCAGTGAGGCTTGCTGGAGTGAGCAGTGCAACAGCAGAGTGAGGAACACGGTAGAGGAAACAAGATAGGGTCATTTCTATGTGGGAAAATACACCTCCTCTTGTTCGGCTAGCCAATAGAAAGGCTTCATTTCAAACAAGCTTTATGGCGTCACCAAAACGCCATGTCGTTAGGCCAATAGTGGTGCCGGATTTGGGGCTAGCAGTGTTGCCAGATGTACTATGAGCGCTGCCATTGGTTCGTTACCGTGACGTCAGCAAACCTACACATGCAGTCGACGAAAAAACGACCGGCTTGACCCTTCCTTGTTCCCTCAACCTTGGTAAGGAATTTGGGTGTGCAGGCTGGCACGCTGGCACAAAACTAAGAGGGAGACAACTATAGTACCTTTGGGAATTAGCACTCCTCGGAGGAAACTGTGAGGTCCCGAGCTGAGGGCTAGGTAGGCGCTTTTTTCCGTTGAAAGAAAATGTTTTATTTTTGTATTGTTAAGGACCACCTGTTTCGGCTTATAGCTGTCCTGTTTTTCAGCACCTTTTACTCTATTCTTCAACTCTAATCTTGTTTTCTGAACTTCTTTTTCAACTTACTGTTCCTATTCACCTTGTGCATAGATTCCGCCTTCGCTTATGTCCAGCCTAAGTAGTGCCTTCCTCATTCCTCTCTTCGGAACGTCTTTGTTGCGGCTAGGGAGGCTTAAACTAGCATATAATTCAACCTAATCTGCCTGTTTCGTGTACAACCGAGTATTTAAAGCTACTTGCTCATGGCGCTCAGTAACTGCTTTCTTTACGGTGTACATTTCACCGTGTCAAGCATTTATTTATCGGGGCCGCCGACTACAACGTCTGGTGGTGTTGGTGCGCGCGAGATGGCAACGCTTTCCAGGCAAGGTGTGGTTTTTTACTGGATGCAATAACTGTATCTTGGATACGACGCATGAAATGTCAGGCAGACTAAAAACGGCGGTTACTCCATTCCCGGTTCCAATGCAGGGAGAGCAAGCTTTCACAAGCCATGGCATTCAGCACGCAATACACAAAAAAGACTTTAGTGACAAAGTTTGAGACTGAAAGGAAGGCTAAGCCATTGACAACCATACTGACAGGTGCAGGAAACTGCTATTCGAGGGGTTTGTCCACTTTTTTGACTAATTTTGAGTTCCCCAATAAACAAAACGGGGCCGCGATTCATATGCAAAAAAAAAAATTTTCCTCAATTGGAAAAGACACGAGGGCTGTTTTGCGCGCTTATAGCGTTAGACGCTTTCTAGCTACATCACCTACAGCGTTATAGCGTTAGACGCTATCTAGCTACATCACCTACAGCGTTATAGCGTTAGACGC
>JACJUY010008568.1:19068-33167 GCA_014220935.1 Platorchestia sp. MABIK | reverse complement strand
TGATTCTGATTCTAATTTTGATACTGATTCAGATTGTGATTCTGATTCTTCTGATTCTGATTCTGATTCCGATTGTGATTCTGATTCTGATTCTGATTCTGATTCTGATTCTGGTTCTGATTTTGATTCTGATTCTGATTCTGATGCTGATCCTGATTCTGATTTTGATTCTGATTCTTACTCTGATTTTGATTCTGATTCTGATTCTGATTCTAATACTGATTCTGATTCTGATATTGATTCTGATTCTTATTCTGATTCTTATTCTGATTCTGATTCTGATTCTTATTCTGATTCTGATTCTGATTCTGAATCTTATTATGATTCTGATTCTGATTCTGATTCTGTTTCTGATTCTGATTCTGATTCTGATTCTTATTCTGATTCTGATTCTGATCCTGATTCTGATTCGGATTCTGATTCTGCTTCTAATTCTGATCCTGATTCTGATTCTGATTCTGATTCTTCTGATTCTGATTCTGATTCAGGTACAGATTCTTTTTCTGTTTCTGATTTTGATTCTGATCCTGATCCTGATCCTGATCCTGATCCTGATTCTGATTCTGATTCAGATTCTGATTCTGATTCTGATTCTGAATCTAATTCTGATTCTGATTCTGGTTCTGTTTCTGATTCTGATTCTGATTCTGATTCCGATTCTGATTCTGATACTGATTCTGATTCTGATTCTGAATTTGATTCTGATTCTAATTCTGATTCTGATTCTGATACTGGTTCTGATTCTGATTCTGACTCTGATTCTGATTCTGATTCTAATTCTGATTTTGTTTCTGATTCTTATTCTGATTCCGATCCTGATTCTGATTCTTATCTTGGTCCTGATCCTGATCCTAATCCTGATCCTGATCCTGATCCTGATTCTGTATCTCATTCTGATTCTGATTCTGATTCTGATTCTAATTCTAATTTTGATTCTGGATCTGATTCTGATTCTGATTTTGGTCCTGATTCTGATTCTCATGTTATCCTGATTTTGATCCTAATCCTGATCCTGATCCTGATCCTGATTCTGATTCTGTTTCTGATTCTGGTACTGCCTCTGATTTTGATTCTGATTCTAATTCTGATTCTGATTCTGATTCTGATTCTGACTCTGATCCTGATCCTGATCCTGATCTTGATCCTGGTCCTGATCCTGATCCTGATCCTGATCCTGATTCTGATCCTGATCCTGATTCTGATTCTGATTCTGATTTTGATTCTGATTCTGATTCTGATTCTGAATCTAATTCTGATTCTGATTCAGATTCTTATTCTGATTCTGATTTTGATTCTGATGCTGATTCTGATTCTGATTCTGATTCTGATTCTTATTCTGATTCTGATCCTGATTCTGATTCTCATGTTATCCTAATCCAGAACCTAATCCTGATCCTGATCCTGATCCTGATTCTGTTTCTGATTCTGATTCTGATTCTGATTCTGATTCTGATTCTAATTCTGATTCTGATTCTGATTCTGATTCTGATTCGTATTCTGATTCTGATTCTGATTCTGGTTTGGATTCTGATCCTGATTCTGATTTTGATTCTAATTCTGATTCTGATTTTGATTCTGATTCTGATTCTGATTCTGATTCTGATACTGATTCTGATTCTGATTCTGATTCTGATTCTGATTCTTATTCTGATTCTTATTCTGATTCTGATTGTGATTCTGATTGTAATTATGATTATTATTCTGATTCTGATTCTGATTTTTATTCTAATTCTAATTCTGATTCCGATTCTGATTCTGATTCCGATTCTGATTCTTATTCTGATTCTGATTTTGATTCTGATTCTAACTCTGATTGTTATTCTGATTCTGATAATGGTTCTGATTCTGATTCTGACTCTGATTCTGATTCTGATTCCAATTCTGATTTTGTTTCTGCTTCTTATTCTGATTCCGATCCTGATTCTGATTCTTATCTTGGTCCTGATCCTGATCCTAATCCTGATCCTGATTCTGTTTCTGATTCTGATTCTGATTCTGATTCTAATTCTAATTTTGATTCTGGATCTGATTCTGATTCTGATTTTGGTCCTGATTCTGATTCTCATCTTATCCTGATCCTGATCCTAAACCTAATCCTGATCCTGATTCTGATTCTGTTTCTGATTCTGATTCTGCCTCTGATTCTTATTCTGATTCTAATTCTGATTCTGATTCTGATTCTGATTCAGACTCTTATTCTGATTCTGATCCTGATCCTGATCTTATTCCTGATCCTGATCCTGATCCTGATTCTGTTTCTGATATTAAGTTTGATTCCGATTCTGATTCTGACTCTGATTCTGATTCTGTTTCTGATTCTGATTCTGATTCTGATTATGATTATGATTGTGATTCTTATTCTGATTCTGATTCTGATTCCGCCTTTGATTCTGATTCTAATTCTGATTCTGATTCTGATTCTGATTCTGATTCTGATTCTAATTCTGATCCTGATTCTGAACCTGACTTTGATTCTCATTCTGATTCTTCTATTTTTGATTCTGATTCTGTTTCTGACTCTGATCCTGATCCTGATCCTGATCTTGATCCTGGTCCTGATCCTGATCCTGATCCTGATCCTGATCCTGATTCTGATTCTGATTCTGATTTTGATTCTGATTCTGATTCTGATTCTGAATCTAATTCTGATTCTGATTCAGATTCTTATTCTGATTCTGATTCTGATTCTGATGCTGATTCTGATTCTGATTCTGATTCTGATTCTGATTCTTATTCTGATTCTGATCCTGATTCTTATTCTCATCTTATCCTGATCCAGAACCTAATCCTGATCCTGATTCTGATTCTGTTTCTGATTCTGATTCTGATTCTGATAATGATTCTAATTCTGATTCTGATTCTGATTCTGATTCTGATTCTGATTCTGATTCTGGTTTTGATTCTGATCCTGATTCTGATTTTGATTCTATGTCTGATTCTGATTTTGATTCTGATTCTGATTCTGATTCTGATTCTGATACTGATTCTGATTCTGATTCTGATTCTTATTCGGATTCTGATTCTGATTCTGATTCTGATTCTGATTCTAATTATGATTCTTATTTTGATTCTGATTCTGATTATGATTTTCATTCTGATTCTAATTCTGATTCCGATTCTGATTCTGATACTAATTCTGATCCTGATTCTGAATCTGATTTTGATTCTGATTCTGATTCTCCTGATTCTGATTCTTTTGATTCTGATTCTGATTCTGATTCTGATTCTGATTCTGACCCTGATCCTGATCCTGATCCTGATCTGGATCCTGATCCTGATACTGATCCTGTTCCTGATCCTGATCCTGATTCTGATTCTGATTTTGGCTTTGGATCTGATTCTGATTCTGAATCTAATTCTGATTCTGATTCTGATTCTGGTACTGATTCAGATTCAGATTCAGATTCTGATTCTGATGCATATTCAGATTCAGATTCTGATTCTGATTCTGATTCTGATTCTTGTTCTGATTCTGATTCTGATTCTGATTCTGATCCTGATTCTGATTTTGATTCTGATTCTTATTCTGATTTTGATTTTGATTCTGATTCTGATTCTGACTCTGATACTGATTCTGATTCTGATTCTGATTTTGATTCTGATTCTTATTCTGATTCTGATTCTGATTCTTATTCTGATTCTGATCCTGATTCTGAATCTTATTCTGATTCTGATTCTGATTCTGATTCTGATTCTGATGCTGATTCTGATTCTGATTCTTATTCTGATTCTGATTCTGATTCTGATTCTTATTCTGATTCCGATTCTGATTACGATTCTGATTCTTATTCTGATTCCTATTCTGATTTGGATTCTAATTCTGATTCCGATTCTGTTTATGACTCTGATTCTGATTCTAATTCTGATTCTGATTCTGATTCTGATTCAGAATCTTATTCTTATCCTGATCCTGATCCTATTCCTGATCCTGATCCTGATCCTGATTCTGTTTCTGATATTAAGTTTGATTCCGATTCTGATTCTGACTCTGATTCTGATTCTGTTTCTGATTCTGATTCTGATTCTAATTCTGATTATGATTCTTATTCTGATTCTGATTCTGATTCCGCCTTTGATTCTGATTCTAATTCTGATTCTGATTCTGATTCTAATTCTGATCCTGATTCTGAACCTGACTTTGATTCATATTCTGATTCTTCTATTTCTGATTCTGATTCGGATTCTGACTCTGATCCAGATCCTGATCCTGATCTTGATCCTGGTCCTGATCCTGATCCTGATCCTGATCCTGATCCTGATTCTGATTCTGATTCTGATTTTGATTCTGATTCTGATTCTGATTCTGAATCTAATTCTGATTCTGATTCAGATTCTTATTCTGATTCTGATTCTGATTCTGATGCTGATTCTGATTCTGATTCTGATTCTGATTCTTATTCTGATTCTGATCCTGATTCTGATTCTCATCTTATCCTGATCCAGAACCTAATCCTGAAAGTGATCCTGATCCTGATTCTGTTTCTGATTCTGATTCTGATTCTAATTATGATTCTAATTCAGATTCTGATTCTGATTCTGATTCTGATTCTGATTCTGATTCTGGTTGTGATTCTGATCCTGATTCTGATTTTGATTCTAATTCTGATTCTGTTTTTGATTCTGATTCTGATTCTGACTCTGATACTGATACTGATTCTGATACTGATTCTGATTCTGATTCTGATTCTTCTTCTGACTCTGATTCTGATTCTGATTCTGATTTTGATTCCGATTCTAAGTATGATTATTATTCTGATTCTGATTCTGATTTTTGTTCTGATTCTAATTCTGATTTCGATTCTGATTCTGATTCTAATTCTGATCCTGATTCTGAATCTGATTTTGATTCTGATTCTGATTCTCCTGATTCTGATTCTTCTGATTCTGATTTTGATTCTGATTCTGACCCTGATCCTGATCTGGATCCTGATCTGGATCCTGATCATGATACTGATCCTGTTAATGATCCTGATCCTGATTCTGATTCTGATTTTGATTTTGGATCTGATTCTGATTCTGATTCTGAATCTAATTCTGATTCTGATTCTGATTCTGGTACTGATTCAGATTCAGATTCAGATTCTGATTCTGATGCTGATTCAGATTCAGATTCTGATTCTGATTCTGATTCTGATTCATGTTCTGATTCTGATTCTGATTCTGATCCTTATTCTGATTTTGATTCTGATTCTTATTCTGATTTTGATTTTGATTCTGATTCTGATTCTGATTCTGACTGATTTTGATTCTGATTCTGATTCTGATTCTGATTCCGATTCCGTTTCTGATTCGATTCTGATTCTGATTGTAGTGAAATATCTTATATCCTACAATTATGCAATGTGTTGCTAGGCCAGTTTAGGTAAAGCACGAAAGCAACGATAGGCGTGGGAATGTCGGACCGTTAAGCCTGTCTCGCGTTAGCGTGAGAATGAGCCTAGAAGAATACGAGGGTTGGCCTTAGCACAAAAGCCACATCAAAGGAGCCAATCAGCGCTCTAGAGACAATCACGCGAGGAGGTGTGTTAGAGAACGAACAAATTAAATTCCGAGACGTCAGAACAAGGAAGAATTCCACCAATCAGGTTGAAAATTCCGTCTTCGGAACAATGAACATTCGAGAATGTTCTAGAAGGATCGAATTGGAACGCGTAAAAGCCGGACACAAGAAGAATCGAGAGGATTTTTCTCTCTGTGACATAAAAGGAGAGGTGCACGAATTTGGAGTGCGAGGCTGGGGGTGCCAGCAGGTTCGCCGGTACACCCCGGCATATCAACAATTCAGTATTAACCCCTATGAAGCGTCAAGATTTGCAAAAACAAAGATCCTCTGCGGTGTAAGTTTACGCTGATGAGATCTAGGAGAGGTCTTTTGCTGGGTTTTTGCAACAAGAAGTACACAGTGAGAGTGCAAAAGAAACGGAGCACGCCGGCGTTCGCCTGTGTGCAGTGCACATGAGCCCCTAAAATTCGACATTTGAGTGAGGTGAACACCATCGAAACTTCAAGAAGATAAAGGCGAGCCAGCAGTTGTTGAGGTGTTGAATTGAAACAGAAACACGCTCGAAACACATCAACTTCGCGGCGATAATCGTCAAGTGCAACAAGGCAACAACTGTAGCGAAATCATTTAAGAACTCTTCGTCATCTCCAAGCTCGCAATGAACTCCAGCATGACAATTCGAATCTCATAGTTTCAAAGTCTGCAACAGTGCCAGGCTCTGCGAGTTCTGCAGCGGACGAGATGTTCCGGTACTCAGCGGAACGGTACTCAAGATTGAGAACTCTGAGCGTGTTGACGCCAACGATCAACACTCGGCCCCACAAACTTGAAGGAACAGCGGAACAGTCTGATCAGCCGCACATTTTGCACCTTCTTCAGGCTCCAAGTGGAGCGGAGTTTGATCAACGCCAACGACGCATCACAGAAGAGCTAGGGTGATTTTGTGGCATTGAGGATTCAATAGAGTGATTACAAAAGTGCAAGTTGGAAGCAAGAAACACATTGAAAAGTGTTGTGAAATGGAGCGCTGTTCGGAGTGATTTTGATTTATTTCAAGTGTGATGTTGAGAATTTCACGTTGGGCGTAGCGTAAAGTATTCCACATTTTTGATGCCTTGTGTGAGTCAAGGGTTTATTGTTTTATGTTGTCCCCCATTTTCATCTCGTGTGTAAGCTAGACCAGCTATTAATTATTTTCTTGTTCTGGTTTATTGTGAGTAGATCTTCTTTCGGTAGTCATCATGAAAATTTTGTGCAGCGTTAAGTATGTAACCGTTGCGGGGCTTATCATTATTCGAATCGCACGTTTTTTATTGTGGGTGTCTTTTCGTGTTAGAGTGTTTGTTGCCAAGTATCACCTTTAACTCGCGTGTTCTACGGTAAATAAAATAAATTTGTTCAATCTTTCAAATTATGTCGTTATTATCCATGCTGATAAATTAAGGTTAGCTCGTGGTGCACTATGCTAACACTGCTATTCCTAGTTTCTCTCTTTTCTGTCCCCCCTCTCTTTCTGTTTATTTTTTCTCTCCTTTCTTCTCCGTTTCCCCTCTGACTTTCGAGGTTGAGATTCCTCAATCGGTAACGAGAGGCCGAAAAGCCCAGCCTCGTATCGTAACAGCATAAAATGTCTATTGCATAGTGTGCAGCGTGTTGCCTATTTTATCAGCGTGGAATACTTTTTTTTGCTAATCATTTCAATGCCTGGCAATTTTTTTGTTTGTAATAATCTCTCAATCATAAAAATCAGTCGTGTGTGTGCTCGACAGTAAACAGAATTTTCTCCATGTGCTACATTCTGCTGGTGATTTTGAGTAAAATCCAATTTTGAGAAGTTAAAATTCTGGCATTGAGCCCGATGCCGCCGCCACGTACCGTGAGATCCTGCTCGTAGAGCAATAAAACTGAAACTTTGCGGTGAAGCTCGGCTGCAGCTAGACCATTTCTGAGTGGCTTATTGATGTGAACTCGACTGAGTCATGTAGAGTAGCATGAATTCACTGCCGTCAAAATTTCTGAATATAATGAGAAATTCGTATCATCACTATGGCACACGTTTCTCAATTTTGTCTTAAGTCGAGTTGCTTCAGTTTAATATTTTCTTCTCAGTGAATTTCACCCCAAATTTTAAGTAACAGTGTTTGAGTGTCTTCTAACCATATTTTAATTTTTTTGGGGGCATATGAAGCTACATCAAATTTTTTCTAGTTCTGAAGTGCAGCCATCATTATTAATTTTTATTCTTCAGTGGAAAATTGCAGCTGAATGCCTTTGTGATTAGAATTTGTCGGCGCGTATAAGATCTGCTGCATTTTGACAAGCTGGTATTTGCGCTGGAACCTTTCTTGAATGTAATGATACATGTTAAGCAGGTAATATATATAAGTATATATATATATGCCACCAGAAAAGCGCGCGAAATAACAGCCGAGCGCGGCTGCGGAGCGAGAGATGGAAATAGGGAGTGCCTTACCTCAGGAGAAGGGGGGAGCACGTAGGGGCTAGGAGCTGTATTGAAAGCTAGTGCGTAAAACTGCATACATAGTTAGTATATATATATATATATGTATGCCAGCAGAGAAGCGCGCGAAATAACAGCCGAGCGCGGCTGCGGAGCGAGAGAGGGAAATAGGGAGTGCCTTACCTCAGAAGAAGGGGGAGCACGTAGATGCTAGGAGCTGTATTGAAAGCTAGTGCGTAAAACTGCATACATAGTAAGACGAGGACTAAACAGATGCGTAGCATAGAAAAATTGAGGGTTAAATTTCATTCATTACGATTAAGGGAACAAGGGACTTTGTGGTTCTAAAAAGTTTTAGAGAGGGCTGTGTGTCGTAATACTAGATCGAAGTAAGGGACACGTCAGCACAAAGGGGTGACGCTCAAGAACGAGCCAATGGGAGAAGCGGTAATTTCGCGGGGCCCCCACACAACCACCGTGCGCGTCAGGCATGGGTTGACCTATTCAAGGAGAGCGAGGGATGAGCCGGTTTTATTTCAGCATTTGCCTGGTTCCGTGTGAGATGTAGGGCCCAGAGAGCTGCAGAGGGGAGGTAAGCAAATCTTTGTGTGTTTGGAAGGGATAGAATTTAATTAATCTGAATATTCATTTTGTTCTCAAGCAGGGTGTTTGATTTTTTTTAATATGGGTCAGTCAGCAATCTTTGAGATTATATTCAATTGTTGTTCTCAAGCGGAGCGCTGTGATTTGATTTTCGAATATCCAATCAATCAGAATGCCAATTCATCCTTTGTATTGTGTTCTTTGTGTTTTTTATTCAAGTGTTGTTCACAAACAAAGCATTTTGATTTTCTTTTTAATCTTGGGTAAAATGGGGTTATTTCTCATTTGGAGTTCATGTTAAAGGTCAAGTAGAGCATTCACGCCAGTTTGTCGGTCATGTAGATCATTCTAATGCTAAACTTCTGAAGTAATATGACCTTGTGTTTTTCATTATGCTTTCAGATGAAAATAATTATGTTCGGTAGGAATCTAGTGGGGAATCTCGTGAAATTTTAAGGGGTTTATTAACCACCAATTACAGGGAATGAAGGCTTAAG
The DNA here is from genome assembly GCA_014220935.1 of Platorchestia sp. MABIK. NCBI lineage: Eukaryota > Metazoa > Arthropoda > Malacostraca > Amphipoda > Talitridae > Platorchestia > Platorchestia sp. MABIK. The sequence continues at coordinate 24,103 of JACJUY010008568.1, read as the reverse complement.
GGGACAAAGTACTTAATTTGCTCCTTGTTCTCAGGGTTTGGGAGGCTCAACGAACTGCAGCTTAAGACTGCATCACACGGGTTGATGTAAGATGACGCGAGCAGGAGTGAGCGTCAAGAGAATCCCTGTGCGCAAATGGGGAATCGGCAGGCGATCTACGTACAGGAAAGTTGCAAACTATGAAGTGCAGGCGCACTTGGTATTGCTTATTAGCTGCGAGAAACGAGCGGTTCAGGCACCGAGTTTGGAGCTATCTTGCAAAACGCTAAACATTTGGAGAAGGTGAAGTGCATTTACCCGCTGGTGTGCTTTCGGCATTTGTAGGTAATACTATAGTCTATTCCTGTGCCCATAGCTGGTTCTCCTCAGCGCAGAAGCTTGAATTCGCGTCAGTGTGTTTTTTTTTATCGCATTGTGTGTTCCGGTTTGTTCCAATAGTTGTTTGTCATCAATGTGATTCACGTGTTCATTAACAGACTTGAATAAATTAATACTGAAATGTGTAATTAATCGTTTTTATTTTCCCGTGTTGACCTGAGGTACTGAAGTAGGTGAGCAGATCAGTAGCTACTATTTCTTTATTTTTCAACCTGTTATATCATTCCTTCATCTGTGTTTCTTCCGCTTTGAATTTTCCGTTTCCTCTCTTACTATGAGGTTAAGATCCCTCACTACGGATACGGGGGGGGTTGCGCCAGCGCCCCCCCCTTCGTTTCGTGACACCGCGAACTGAATTTAATAATAACTGTTCTGCTTACTACTCGGTGCATTGATCAACATGGGGAAATTTTTTTTGATACTCTAATTTTTGTAGCCTAAATTTTCATGATCATAACTCAAAGAAAGGCTTCAAGGCCAGTCAAGTACTCTGAATTCATTGCAGCTGTGGAGCTAGAGGTCAGCAAAGCATCAGCTGCGAGCTTGCGGTTTGTGTCTTCCTGTTAGAATGGGCGGTACGGGTCTGTGAGTGTAGAGACGCAGGTTTGAAGTGTAGAGACGCAGCAGCAGCGCACACGTAACATAAGTTTGAAGTGGCTAAGCTTCGAGGGGGCTTATTAAATTGTGCTTAATTAGAATACATGTAAAGTAGAATGTTTCGCGCTGATCAGATTTTTATTTTCAAGTGCAGTTAATATCCTAATAGCCAGTCATTCTGAGCGTATTTTGTCATTACCATAAAGTTGCTTCAGTAAAACTGTTTCATCTCATTTGATCGCCACACCAGTGGTGAGTAATGAAAGTAATTTTTACACCTATTTTATGCCCAGGTGAAAGATAAGAATTTTTGTGAGTCACCTCGATAGAGCCCAACTTCAAGATGAATGCCATTGTGATGAGATGATTTTAGCATGTTGCAGTGAAACAGTGGAAGTTTAGTTGAGGTGCAATCCCAGAAAAGCTCTGCTTAAATTGTGTACGTGGCAAAATTGATCTCTTTCGACGAATACTAACGTGCTGAGTTCAGTTAAACATGCATTCGGCATTCAGCATTAGATAACAGTTGAGAGTAGGATTAGTGCAAAACGAAAAGTAGGCATAATTTATGTGTGCATTTTCACAAGGCAACATTCCCAAGTGATATTGTGTGTTAAGTGATTGGCAAATAATGTGTACACGCAATGTATTTTTTAAAATATCGCATTTTAGCAGTAAATGCCGAGTCTCAGTTTAATGCCGTCAACAAAATTTCATTTTTATTGAATGTGAATTCTAAATAGTGTCTGCTTGTGCAATCTCATACTGGTAAAGTCAATAACTTCTCCGTTGGTATATTTTCTACTTCTTGTCGCAAAATCGGAATCTATGAGCAGTGATTCCATTCATCGGAATACCGCGAATTCGGTGTGATTGATTAACAGACATGCAATTTAACTTACAATGCCCATGAATTTTACCTCTATTTTCAGTGTAACAAGCGTACAGACACATTTTAACGTCAATTTCCCCGAGCATCTGTTTTAAATTGTTTTATTGTAAACTGCTATGAGCTAACAATGAGAGAGCGTTACGAGCATGGGATCCACAAGAATTCCTGAGCATAAAACCAACCGCAGGCAGCGTGTCTCAGAGATCAAGGTCGAGCAGAAGTAGCTGCTCAGAAATTTTGCCCAAGTTAAAAGCCATGTTGATTGTTTTAATGACTGCTAAAGTCGTATTGCACATCATGTCTCACTTAAGCCATTCTTCTCGACTTAGTTCAGTGTCACTTAAAAATTTTCTTTGTGTACTATGTGTAATGTGTTCTCAGACCAAAATGATTGCATTACTTAAGGGGTAGATGCTGAGATAGAGAGAGATCGTCTAGAAATCACTCCTAGTGATTGGCTGCGTGAATTATTTCTACTATGCTTTAGATGATAACATTTGATAATTGTGCCGTCGTTGGTGCTCCGTCGTGGTGATTACTTTCGGAGAGTCAAAGTCGGAGACGTTTTTAGAGGTGTTTTCTTGCAGGAGGTTTGAGATCGAAAGCGACATGCCTCAGATGTCAGAGGCTTATATGGCCTCCGAGGCGCTTGGGGTTGGAGGTGCGCACATTTTCTCCTCCACCGACCAAAATTTTGTTACAATTAATCACTACTAATCAACGTAGTTAAACATTTTGTTCCTCAGCCGGAAATTCTTGAAAATTCTAATATTATTAAAATTGAACGTATTTTCAATTAAAATAATTAAACAATTTTTCTATCCATAGTACACCTCGTTTTATTTTAGCAACAAACAAGGAATAAAAAAAACGCACTAACACAAGCATGAAAAGAGGCAGCGAAGCTGGTTAACAATAAAAAGTGCCTTCTTATTTCAACAACAAATACTAAACTACGAGTTACTACACTAATTATATAAAAATTAAAATCGTCAGCATTTTAGGATAAGGAAAAATAAGTAGAAACGCCAGATACACAATTATAAAAACATACTTCAATATAAAAGGAAAACCATTATTGATTCGCATTAAATCAATAGTTATCGAGAATTTTAACTAACATTTCGCATTTAAACATGGATCTTGTGATATAAATTAATAAACAAGTTCAATTATGAATATAATGAAAAGGAACTCAACAATTCCGTGGAATTGAAGTGTGCCTAAGTTGGCATAGTTTACCCTGCTTGCACAGAAAACTGAGTGCCTCTGCAGACAAGGTCATCTCCGTTTGTTTGTGGTTGCTTTAATTAACTCGCTTGGGCGCCAAGCTGTCTGCCTACCTCTCCCAGCAATTGAAAGCTGGCAGCATTTTGAAAGTTTGGAAGCACGAGAACTACGCGGTACATGTTTTGTCATATAAAGAGAGTGAGCGCAGAAGTAAATTTATAGACTGTAGAACTCGTAACAACTTAAACGTTTGGTTACTATGGGCTAGATTACGATTATAGAAACATCGAGTAGGTTTCGAGTAAACATTGTGTATGTGAAAAAATAATTTATAAAGCTTTTATCAGCGGAGCTTCAATCTATGAGCTTCAATCTATGTGCTTCAATCTATGTAGCTATCTATGGTGTTCTTTAGTACTTTAAAGTGATTGTTAGACGTTTCTCAGCCACCAGGACCTGCAACTGAAACGAAAACCACACTAGATTAGCATGGCCATTAAAAAAATTTACAACGTTATAAATACAAGTGAAAATTCCTAAATCTAAACACATCAATGCAAAATAAAATCATCAATACAAATAAAATGTAAATGTACTTTTGAAAGTTAGCAGTGAAATGCTAACTACTTCTGAATCAGATAACTGAGAGTTGAGACAATTTTAAGTGAAAACTATGAAACTGATTGTCAATTAGTTAAGTTATCAACAGTGTACAACCAGGAAGGTTCTTATGAAGTATTCACGAGGTTGAGGTTATCAACGAGGTTGATATTTTCATCAACAGTGATTTTGTGGTGATGCAATTGCAATTGCGCAACGCGCTCACCATTTTTGATTGGCAATCAAAATTCGAACTGAAGTGTTGATTGTTATAAAAAAAAAAAAAATTTAAGATCGCAACTTCACTGATCGTGAGACCATTCGTTTGCACATTCGCAATTAAAATTTCTAGTTAACGTATGTGTTGACTGCTTGTGAAAATTACAAATTAACAATTTTTATTTGCATCTAGCGTGAGAACTTGAACTACGCGATCCAAAAATGCGTGTTACTCGAAATTAAAAGTACAACCTAAACCTAACATAGGGTAACAAATTCGTTTGGCTGTTTTAGCAACGAAAATTACTAATACTGGGACACAAGCATATATCAGATTATTATAATGCGATGCAAATAACGCAAGGTAGACACTTAATACTTAATTAACACGTTATATAGTCATACAGTCGTAAACCTGTAGCAAAGTCGTAATGTCTGTCAAAAGTCTGTCACGTCTTCAAACGTTGAAGTCGCAAATTATAGTTGTTATTTTCCTTTTAGAGCTAGCACATGATTCATGTTGCTCCAGTGAGTATTGTCTCCAATTTTTATTTCGACCCAGTGGCCTTTGATTTTTGTAATCACACCTGGTCCTTTCAACGTAAGGTCTAGTTTGTCCAATTTTGAATGGTTCTTTAAAATAACTCTGTCTCCTACATTAAAAATCTTGTCTTTACGTTTTAGATTAAGATACATTGTTCTATCAGCAGTGTTATTTATGATCAAATTCCTGACGTTCTCAATAATTCGAATTGCCTCCTTTGCACAAAAATTCACTAAATCTATTTCGTTATCGTAGCTGTAGGAAATGTCGAACGTTTCCGCCTTAAAATACGGACACGTGTCTCTACCAAATATGATGTAGCTGGGAGTATCTCCCAATGTGGTATTCAGAGAATTGTTTATTGCATTCTCTACTACCTCTAAACACTGATCTCACTCTGTGTGAGCAAGTGAATTAATGTACAATTTAAGCAAATTAGTGATCTTCTTGTTATTACGTTCGACAATTGCATTCGAATGAGAGCTAAAAGCTAGAACTTCTTTTTTCGCTATTGCGTGGATTTTGGCAAATTGTTTAACTGCCACTGATTTGAATTCTAACGCTTGGTCACTGAG
>JACJUY010008568.1:0-19062 GCA_014220935.1 Platorchestia sp. MABIK | reverse complement strand
GAAACTACTTCAAACGGTTCCTTCGCTATGGGAGCCGTCAAAATTTTGATAGGTACTGAAGGCACAGCTATCAAAAGCTTGCAAGACTCACAATTTTTCACGAACTTACGTATTATTGTTTTTTCTAAGCTATTAAAATATTTTAACCTAAATTTGAATAGAGTGTGTAATGCATCTGTATGATACATTGAATGGATACCCAAAATAGCCTTATTCAAAAAAGAAATTGGCACAACAGATGTTAATATGGTACTAGGTCTTGTATCTATCCGTCGACGTCGATAGAGGATGTTATTGATAACTAAATAACTCTGTAAGTCACGTATGGAAGATATGCTTCTATGAAGTAATGCGTATTTAACTTCAGTACAGAATGTGTTTTGGTTCTGCTCATGAATGAACTCAGTTAAAGTACAGGAAATGTCTTTTTCTCTGGGCACGCATTCAATTAACCTAGGGGTCATTTCTTGGTCGCTAGCGTGAGATTGTTGTGAGTCAGTGGGTACGTCTGGGGTGGATGATATCTGGTTCTTTATGTGAGATCTTGTCTGAGCTAAGCATACTTCAGATTCCGGCTGCAGCTGGTCACAGCTTTCTAATTTTTCAATGGTTAATTGATCATTGTCTGTTGGTAGTCTGCTTAAAAAGTCAGCTACGACATTTTGTCTGCCTGGTAGATATTTAACGACAGGTTCATATGAATGTACGTTAATACACCATCTTGACATAGCTGTGTCCTCGGGTAATCTTTTCCCAAAAAGAGGTACAAGAGGGCGATGGTCGTATACACAATTATTGGATATCCAATAATTATGTATTTAAATGCTTTAAGAGCCTGGTATATGGCAAAGAATTCTTTCTTGGTTGTGCAGTATCTTTTTTGGTTTGAGTTTAGACTTTTACTAAAATAAGCAAAGGGACGCATTAATTTTACACCTGAATCCTCAGCTTGAATGAGTACTGATCCTATGGCTGAATTTGGAGCGTCTTTAAAAATATGAAAAGGTTTCGTGTAGTCAGGGTATCTTAAAACAGGGTCAGAAGTCAAAGTAGACTTAATTTGTTCAAAACTTTTCTGACAGTCATTACTCCAGTCAAAAGTAGTGTTTTTCTTTAGCAATTTGTACAAGGGATTTGCAATTTCTGCGAACTGGCTAATGAAATAACGGAAATAATTTGCTATGCCAAGGAATTGCTGCAACTCTTTGACATTTTTCGGCGCGCGACAATTTTGCAACTTTTCGGAATGTTTGGATCGTATACCACCGGCAGAGATAATATGTCCTAGGTATTCTATTTTATTTTTTAGAAAATCATTTTTTTCGAGTTTAATGGATAACTTGGCCAGTCTGAGCGTCGTAAGGACAGCTCGTATATCAGACAGGTGTTGTTTTACTGATTTAGAGTAGACCAATATGTCGTCCATGAACAAGAAGCAAAGGCGACCTAGCATAGGTGCCAGTACAGATGACATGACTCTTTGGAACACGCATGGACTCGACGTAAGTCCAAACGAAGTCCTGCGAAAATGATATTTTTGATAGCCTATGCTTAAGGCTGTGTATTTTCGACTTTCCTGATCCAATTCGACTTGATGGAAAGCGGAACTAAGGTCCAGACTTGAAAATATGCTATTACCACCTAATGGGGCAAGAATTTCATCAATGCGGGGTATCGGATATGATTCTTTTACCACAATACTGTTGAGTGCGCGGAAATCAATTACAGGTCGAATCTCACCATTCTTTTTTTTTACTATAATAACTGGGAAGTTAAAGTCTGACATTGAGTTCTCAATAATGCCCTGGGATAGCATCTCTTGGTTGACCTTGGCCAACTCCTCCTGATATTTATGAGGGATGCGGTTTGGTGGTGTATTTAAAACGGGTGCGTCTTTTTTAATCACAATTTTGTGTTTCATCACATTAGTAACACCTATCGTTTCGCCTTCTAGTGTGATCACGTCACGGAAATTGTTCAACAGATTTAGAAAAGTTAGTTTTTTGTCAGTTACCTCACATGAAATATCATTAAGTGTTAAAGGACGGCGTACGTCCGTGTGTACATTAGATACACTATCGACTTGTGCATCGATGCCTAGTTCCTCACTACTAGGGAACTCACGATTTTCACCACGGTTGTCGACTTTCGACTCAAGTTTATCAGTACCTTTGGTCTTCTTTCCACCATTGCTTGAGATGACTTTAAGTGAATCAGACGTAACCTCAGGAGTCAAATCGATTTGATTGGCTTCTATGAGCGCTTCCTGTACGTTAGTGAGATAGATCNGCATCACTGTGAACTACTAGTGGCTTATGCCTTTTTATCGTTGGCTGCACAGCGGCGCCTTTACTTGCAGCCTGATATGAGCCTTTACGTGCGGCCTGTCATCCGCCTTTACTTGCGGCCTCATATCCGCCTTTGCATGCGGCCTCATTTTTTTTCTCGCGACAACCTTTTATGCCCCGGCATCTGTTGCTTCTCTTAGCACAGATAACTACTTCAGATAACAAACAGTCGCTGTTTATCATATCCATTAACATGGCTTCTCTACTTATCGTTGGTTTGCTATCTACATCGTTGAAAGGAATTTTCATTCCCTCCCAGATCATTGAGCTTTCCTTAAAATTGATAATTGCGTTATTCAGGACATCTCTTCCCAAAATTAAATCATACTTAAATTTAGCATCCTTGATGACTAAAGCATTTGTCTTAAGTATTTTGTTAGTACCAGGTAAAGATATATTTAATTCAACTTCTCCGCTTACCGTTGTTTTAGCGTTAATTCCTCTGACGCTCAAGAGACTCGGTTTTAACTCTTTCTCAGGGAATTTTATGTTACTGTAACTAACGAGGCATTTATCGCTACCACTATCTATCAGTGCGTGCAAATAGTTATCTTTATTGGAGAGGATAATTGTGGGCTTACTGGATTTTCTGAACGTTACAAGATCCGTGCCTTCTTTTTTCCAAGGCGTCCTGCTCCTACAACTGTAGTGTTGAAATAAATTTCAACTACTTTCTTTTGTGGGATACTCTCGGTCATTTCCATATCTTGCACCAATTCAAACCTATTTCTGCATTTAAATAATGGATCAATACATGGTTCACTTTGATTACACTCATGATTACACTTTGTCATCTCAATATCTGGAGCGGTTGCGACCACAGCTGTACTGTTAACGAGAGTTTTGTGGTGACTCCCGGGCTTCGATTCGTTCCTACCTTCATCCTTATCTTCTACTCCTCCTCTAAAAAATTTCTAGGGTCTCCTTCGTAATCCTCAGCATAATGCACTTCGTGCTTACCACGGAGGATTACGCCTCTATTGGCACTGTACCTACGCATGTAGGCTTTATATTGCCTGACTTCACTCTCAGATACCCTACAGTTTCGAACTACATGCTCTCCTCCGCAAGCAAAGCAGGGACCGTAGGATTCTCTTGGTTTGCTTAGACCTCCTCGAGTTAATCTACTACTGGCTAATACATGTCCTGAATCGTAGCATGAACTGCAGGATGGAGAGCCTCTAGCTCTAGCTGCAAATGGCACTGGGTTATGACTCGAACTTTCAGTCCGCAACGTGTTACATTCCAATGAACCCATTTTTTTGTCAATGATGTAGCCACTGGCACTTCTTGCTACTCTAGGATTTCTCAGCCATGGACGGGGGAAAGTCCTTCGCCCTGGATATCGATTTCTTTGGAAATTTCCGTAGAAAACTTCACTTTCCTGAGAGGATTCCTTTGCGTCAGAATGGACTCCTGACTTGGCAACATCTACCACGAAGGTTTCTCTGTCGTATTGACTCGCTATTATAGGTTTATTGTCCGGATGATTTCGGACAGACGACACCATTCGGGCTAAAGGTTCCTCTGATGTATTAATTAAATGAGGTCTCAAACAATTTCTTGGTGGAGGTTTCTTCTAGCAAGGGTGTTAGTACCGTAACGGCTAGACTTAAGTCTATGCTGTTCCCTACAAAACACTTTAACTCGGCTTGAGCCGCACTAGTCCTAAAAAAGGGGTGGTTTTCCCACGCTACTTGGGCGGAATTCAAAAGGTGCTCAGAAAGATTTCTGATTTTAGCAAACGCGGTTACCAACTGGGCCGCGAGAGCTTCATTTCTAACGAAACGTAATTGGTTTAGATCGCATGCTAATGCATGGATGGACTTTTCGCCCTTAGCTTTATGAATATCGCTCAGAATTTTAACGACATCTTCAAAAGAATAACGTAGGTCATTGTTGACCAACTTAGTAACAATTGAATTAAAGTCCCCCCCCTGTTTGTGAGCGGAGCGCACCAACAACTATTTTTTGGCACTCTCCGAACTCACATCAGGTAATAGGGACATATAAGCGCGCAGGTTACTTATATGGGTCTTGAACGTTTTGTTTTCCAGAAATTCTGGGTCTTCTCGACGTCTTCGCCCCCTAAATAGTGGTAACTCCGCATTTGACAGGATCGTTCCTGCTCTAGGCATGCTTGCGGCTACTTGCTGAGCAAATAGTGTGCTTTGCGCAGTGGTACTTGGCGCTGCCGCCGCACTGGCTGTTGGTGCTGTCATTGCGTCACTTTTTGCACGAGATCTAGGCACACTTGTCCTACCGCTACTGGTTTTAGTCACTTGTGACCGGACAACCTCGTCAGAGTCTGACGACGTATCAGACATATAGTTTTAATCGAGTTTACTCAATTTTAACACTTTTTTGCAAAAGGGAAACAATTTTACTCAATCCTAACACTAGAATCAATATTAGCACGAAGATCAATTTTATACTCCTTAGAGATACATCAATAATTACCAATAATCACAAAAATTAATCAAGGCAACACGAATGAAAATAGAATATCACCCACTTTCTATGGCTCTCTTCACTGCAGCTACGCTACTGCTATCTCAGCATTTTCACTGCCGTTGCGCCTACTGCTTGAGCTATTGAGCTTGGGCAATGCCACGGCCTTGAGCAAAAATTCAAAAAAATATTCTGCGTCTGGCAGACCTAAAAAAATTACTCCTCTCTGCACGAGCTACTTATCAATTGCGCTGCTGCGATTAAAATGCACTGCTGCTTTTTGCATTTACTTAACTTCCACGGGTTGAATGAAGGGGCTGCAGTCGTTCGTTGCTGTAGACGCCCTCTGGGATGACTGTGGAGTAGATGTGGACACTCGTAGAATACTGTCGACGCACGTTGGGATGACTGTAGGGTAGATGTGGACACTTGTAGAATACTGTCGACGCACGCTGGGCTGACTGTAGGGTATATGACGACGTAGATGTAGTCACTGTTGATTGTTGGGTGTGGCTCCAAATGTAAGTTCTAGGATCATTTCGATGTCTTCGCCGGCTTCGTACACTAGTACGTTAGTTTTGAAGGTATAACAGGTGTTGATCCACGTCGACCAGTTTATGTTGTTCTCGATGAGCGCTGAACGTGGGATTTTAAAACCCAGCCTTAACACAGAAGAATGTAGTTGTCGAATGCTGCTGTCTTCGTTGCTACCAGTCATGTTCTTCTTACTACTTTAGCTGATTAGCAGATTCTGTCGTGGTCCGTCCTGTACGGCCACCAATGTGCCGTCGTTGGTGTTCCGTCGTGGTGATTACTTTCAGAGAGTCAAAGTCGGAGACGTTTTTAGAGGTGTTTTCTTGAAGGAGGTTCGAGATCGAAAGCGACATGCCTCAGATGTCAGAGGCTTATAAAGCCTCCGAGGCGCTTGGGGTTGGGGAGCGCACATAATCTCCTATTAACATTAGGTGGCATTTGGCTGCAGAAGTAGTAGAATAGACACTGAAAATAGCCCTAATTAGGAGCGTGCGAATTAGTGACATGGGGAAGGTAAATTTTCTCAAGTCATGTGGTAGAATTTCAAAATGCTGCTCACGCCGCTCAGAGCTTAATTTGTAATGCCTTAGAGTAGCTTAAGCTATCTGCATCGCTGACAACTTGTATGATTGTTGTTAAGATGCATAAATAAAGAAATCTTTTTAGCTTCATCATTCCAAAGCACTAGTAAGAGAACGAGATGCTGATAATTCATTTTGTAAAAGAAAAATAAATTTTTAACCAATTGTGCAAGCCATTCAAACTCATCAAATATTATCTCAGCGGCAGATAGTGATTAATGAACTGATTTAATATCTTTGAAAGATAATTAGGGAACTAACTGAGATTTGTAGCTGGAGAAGCTAAACACTTATTGCTGATCATCAAAATTATAGGGTGGATTGTGGTAGAAATAATGCTCCTCAACAGAGGATTGTAAATAAAGTTTCAAGAATAGAACAGTCATAAAGATGTCTACCGTGCATGGCTGCTAATTTTAGAGTTTCTTGCCACGTTTATAAGCTGCCTCTAGCTGTGGAAAAATTTGTGATAACATTCATGTCCTTATATTTAGTGATGAACGCGTTAGACGCATTATGTGAATGAATCATATTTTCATAAAAATGGATTGAGATTTAAAATTGGCGGAAATGCAGGTGGGGGAAAGTCATGCCCTGTATGTCGTGTTATACGTTCTTAAATTTTTATAAATTCAAATCGCCGTTTGTACGAATATAACAGCTTTCAAGTTAAATCAAACCTGTAAGATGCAAATTTTTATAACTTTGTTGACGCCGGAATCTACGAGCCAGTTGGTGTGTTTATTTCACGGGGTGTCAAGGAAGACTAAAAAAGTGCTATGTCAAATTGAGAAAATGATGAACTGCAGCTGTGATGAAAATATTGTCAATAAAGCAGGTGCAAGTGGTAGGATGTAACCGAGTGTGTGTAACGACGAGTGAAGCTGAGAGGGCACTGGGATTTTATGGCTTCTGCTCGACGAAGGTTGTAAAAGTCTCTGGGGCATTCGGGCTCTTGTTGTCTGTGTTAGTGGGTCAAGTGTGAGGTATGGTGCGAGCTGGAACGATTGTAGATCAATAAGGCAGGACACGTAATAAAAATAATGGCCAGTAACATTGAAATATGCGTGTATTAAAATGACCGGGATATTAACTTAAACTAATCATAATTCTTTTTTTTGGGCACTTTGTCCTTTACCAGTTATGGAAATTAAAAAGCATTCCTTGGTTCATGCCGTGTATCAGTTTAATTAAAGGATCAGAGTAATTATGTTGCTATGCTTGTGTGATTTAAACGGTCAGACTTTGGGTCGCACAAAAAGAGCAGCACAGATAACGTGTTATTTAAGGGTTAATGCAGAAATATGTAAATTTTTACAAAAGAACATATTAGGTAGTGTGTTAAGTTCAATAAGATGAAAAGTGATTCCTAAGTGCTGAAGTTCATGTCTGTGTATTCGCTCGGTGCATTTTTCCAAGTTTTCCGGCTGAGCGAATCCAGGGATCTTGATGTGCTGGGACATTTTCATTAATTATAATTGGATTAGAAAAAGAACAGTTTCTGTATTCTAAACCTATCATGTGCGTAACCAGGAACTAATGCTCTTTCCGCCTGGTGAGCGTTGATTGAGGGATATTGGAATAGGAACTGTAGTTAAAACACCGAAAATGACGTATTCTTTTACCTACTCACAACTAACTTAAACTTAACGCATATCCAGTTAAATTGGTTGTGAGTGGTAATTTCACTGAGATTGACTAACGGATTTGACCAATGGCGAAGGGTGCATCACTGTCTGTGGTTTATAATCGCACACGCAAATTCAATCTTGAAAAAAAAAATGATCATAGGCAGGTGATGCGATACCCGGGTTTCGTATTTGGATCGTTGGCTTCAGTGCTTCAGACTAGCTGTTGTGAGCGTAATCCCTTTCGCTTCTACGCACCGGTAGTGATTGAGAGCACTGGATGTTATGTGTACTCCAACCGTAAGAGATATTCAAAAACACCTAGCATTAAGACACAAACATCTCCGTGATAGTAACGGATTACAGACCTGCAGCATGACCCGAAATCATGTACATATAGTAATTTTGTTTAGCGTTTACGACGTATCGCTCCTCCAGGAAGATGAATTGAATAATAAAATGTACAGTCTCAGGGCTGGGATCAGGTGTAATATTTTCCCATGCAGATGATACTGCGTTTCTTTATTTTCTCATTTTGTGTCTTGTTCGGATCGTCTGAGCTGTCGTATACGGCAAGGAATGATTTACGTCGGATCAACGTCATACTTATTTGCATTTGTAGCTTGAAAACGTGCGTACGAGATTTCGGCCTATAGGGTAAATCTCTCGATACTGCGTAAGCAATTTATGTAATATGAAGTTAAACAATTTTTCTTCCGGCGATCCTCAATCGAAGCCTTCGAATGAAAAAACGGGGCCACTCGCATGTTGCTGGAAAGCTAGGATGTGTTAAACTTTTGTTAGGAAATATTTCATGTAAAGCAGAAACCTGTCACTCGACACTTTTGAATGAAAAATTTAAGTTTGTCGCCAGTTGATACCAAGTTATAGCTGAATTTAAGTAGGTTTTAAGAATTCTCATGCGTCACTTCTGCCCGACTTAGGGCAGATTTTGAAAAAGTAAGAGAAATATCATTGTCATTGGATCGACAATGTGTGCGTAGTCTCTCGACCACAACGTGGCAAGGTTAGACTAACAACAACGTACTCATGTAGGAGATCGTAAATTCAAGTAATTATTCATAATGCAAACCTCAGGGGTCTTTAACTGTACTCTCAGCCGGCGGGAGAAGAGTTGTCCTAACCTGATAGCTTTGTAGATAATGATTAACAAGGAGTTCTTCACGGAGGAAGCAGGCTGACGAGCCCATTTAAAGGAACTACACGCGTGTAACGCGATACGCTTGTGATACCACCGGGTGATGATCTACACTAGGATGAAATTTTATTAGAAAATTTAAATATTTACTACCTGATTCCAGAGGTACCACCCTGATGACTTGTGCGGTAATAACTTGGAACTTATCAACTGAAGTTGTTCAATGATTAAATAATGCTTCGAGGTTATATTTCACCTCCATTTGAGATCCTTTACATGAATGCCCCGAGATGGAATGCGTAACAATTAAATTTCCTTGTGCTATATTATATATTATATATATTATATATTATATTTCATTGTGCTATATATTTCGCTGTATTAAATGATCGCATCATGTCTTCTTTGTATTTTATGTCATTGGATTGCTGGAGGTAAATCAAAAGAATAACATGGCATGTGTGTTTTAATCCCTGTCGTTGTACGTCGATTTTTATCAGATGTCAGTGTTATTCGTTTTGCGCATGTAAGATTATGTGTACCAGATGTGCGTTTCCAAGTGTATTTTGTTCTTTTATCGTTAGGGTGCCCAAATAAGATGATGTCATGCGAGTTTTCTACCTTTTATGCGGCTATGTTTGTACCCAATGTACGGATAGAATGGAAGGATTGTCAGATTTATAGTGTCAGGAGCAGAGTTTCATTGGGTTATTGAAAATTTTGTAACTGAAAACAATTTTATCTTGCGATAGAAAATTTGCCCCAAATTTTCAATTTGGCCCAAGTTTTTGTTACAGGCGCGGGGTATTGTTTTGATACATGTTAAGCAGGTAATATATATAAATATATATATATGCATGCCAGCAGAAAAGCGCGCGAAATAACAGCCGAGCGCGGCTGCAAAGCGAGATGGGGAAATAGTGAGTGCCTTACCTCATGACAACGGGGGAGCACGTAGGGGCTAGGAGCTGTATTGAAAGCTGGTGCGTAAAACTGCATACATAGTAAGACGAGGACTAAACAGATGCGTAGCGTAGAAAAATAGAGGGTTAAATTTCATTCATTACGATTAAGGGAACAAGGGACTTTGGGGTTCTAAAAAGTTTTAGAGAGGGCTGTGTGTCTTAATACTAGATCGAAGTGAGGGACACGTCAGCACAAAGGGGTGACGCTCAAGAACGAGCCAATGGGAGAAGCGGTAATGTCGCGGGGCCCCCACACAACCACCGTGCGCGTCAGGCATGGGTTGACCTATTTAAGGAGAGCGGGGGATGAGCCGGTTTTATTTCAGCATTTGCCTGGTTCCGTGTGAGATGTAGGGCCCAGAGAGCTGCAGAGGGGAGGTAAGCAAGTCTTTGTGTGTTTGGAAGGGATAGAATTTAATTAATCTGAATATTCATTTTGTTCTTAAGCAGAGTGTTTGATTTTTTTTAATATGGGTCAGTCAGCAATCTTTGAGATTATATTCAATTGTTGTTCTCAAGCGGGGCGCTGTGATTTGATTTTCGAATATCCAATAAATCAGAATGCCAATTCATCCTTTGTATTGTGTTCTTTGTGTTTTTTATTCAAGTGTTGTTCACAAACAAGGCATTTTGATTTTCTTTTTAATCTGGGATAAAATGGGGTTATTTCTCATTTGGAGTTCATGTTAAAGGTCAAGTAGAGCATTCACGCCAGTTTGTCGGTCATGTAGATCATTCTAATGCTAAACTTCTGAAGTAATATGACCTTGTGTTTTTCATTGTGCATTCAGATAAAAATAATTATGTTCGGTAGGAATCTAGTGGGGAATCTCGTGAAATTTTAAGGGGTTTATTAACCACCAATTACAGGGAATGAAGGCTTAAGGGGACAAAGTACTTCATTTGCTCCTTGTTCTCAGGGTTTGGGAGGCTCAACGAACTGCAGCTTAAGACTGCATCACACGGGTTGATGCAAGATGACGCGAGCAGGAGTGAGCGTCAAGAGAATCCCTGTGCGCAAATGGGGAATCGGCAGGCGATCTACGTGCAGGAAAGTTGCAAACTATGAAGTGCAGGCGCGCTTGGTATTGCTTATTAGTGGCCTGAAACGAGCGGTTCAGGCACCGAGTTTGGAGCTATCTTGCAAAACGCTAAACATTTGGAGAAGGTGAAGTGCATTTACTTGCTGGTGTGCTTTCGGCATTTGTAGGTAATACTATAGTCTATTCCTGTGCCCATAGCTGGTTATCCTCAGCGCAGAAGCTTGAATTCACGTCAGTGTTTTTTTTTATCGCATTCTGTGTTTCGGTTTGTTCCAACAGTTGTTTGTCATCAATGTGATTCACGTGTTCATTAACAGACTTGAATAAATTAATACTGAAATGTGTAATTAATCGTTTTTATTTTCCCGTGTTGACCTGAGGTACTGAAGTAGGTGAGCAGATCAGTAGCTACTATTTCTCTATTTTTCAACCTGTTCTATCATTCCTTCTTCTGTGTTTCTTCCCCTCTGAATTTTCCGTTTCCTCTCTTACTTTGAGGTTGAGATGCCTCACTACGGATACTGGGGGAAGATGCGCCAGCGCCCCCCCCCCCCCCTTCGTTTCGTGACTTGAATATGTGCTTGATGAAAATTTTCTTTGAGGTGAATTTTAATTGAATGTCTCCATGATTTATCCACCCATAACTATTCACTGGCTTTTATGTTTAGACCGATGGCGTCGGAATAAATGCCTTGATTTTAGTAAAAACCGCCTTTTCTCAGTTGAAACATTGAAACAAGCTTGATATTTTATAGTGTTTAGAAGTATCTAAAAATTGGTCAAGTTAATATTTCCCTTTCATCATACTCCTCAATTTAAAATAGTTTGTTGAAAAATTTAATTGAAGCTTCGTGTGAATTTGAATTCAAATAATCATTTTTCAACAATCCTTGACAAATTTTAGCAACATAGTTTACATTTTATTCACTGACATTTGAGCACTTTAATTGCAAAATTAACATCTTCTGTCAAATAGTGAGTGAATTGTTTTGGAAAATCAAGTTTTCTTCTTGCTTCAAAGGCAGAGTAAATTTTTTTTAACCTATTGTCGGAGTAAAACTGAGCTAAGTGACGGAATGTAGAATAATAAATAATTAAGTGTAGTGCTTTTTTGAGTGTGTGATAATCTTCAAAGATAATGCTCATACATTCTCAGTCTAATTATAGTCAATTGAAGATAGAAACAACGCCTATACATGTGACAATTGAAGTAAAGTTTCAGTTTTGATCTGCTATGTTTACAATGGCATGACACTGAACTCCAGTATTCCTGAGTGAAAATTTGAATTATGGTTTAATGATTATTTGCGATTTTGAATGATGTTCTTGCTGTAAGAAGGAAATGATTACTTCAACAACTGATGCTACTTCAATTAATCTCGGTATTATCAAGTCAGTTGAGCACTGAATCGTCGTTGCATCGCACTGAACGTATATAAATTTCATGATAAATAAATTTTTATAACATAAATGTCTACTGTGTAGAGCGTATAAATCTTAGGTTATTTTTCGATCCCAGCTACCTTTGGGAGAGACATAAATTTTTTTTATTAAGTGTGTGTAAATTTAGATAGGAACACGTGAGTTGAACTGTGCAAATCTTATTGTGGTCAAATGCTCGTAGTAAATACATCATGCACCCCATGTCAGGCGATTATCTACGTGAAAATACCCAATGATATAGTGTGTGAATTTCACATTAAATTGGGACCTTCATTTGGAATCCGCATGATTTTTTCTTCAACGTTTGAAGAATGTGAATCACTTTCGTCAGTAATTAAAATTGAATTATTATTTAATGCCGAGATTGTGTTTTGCATATGTAGGCAAAGTGAGCAAATCCACTTCATTGGAATATGTTCATCTTCTATAATGAAAATACGCAATATTTCGTAATGGAGCGTTGATTTGTGTTGAAAGAATTTATTGTAGCGTGAGAAGTGAAAATAAGAGCCAATTGTAAAGAATAAACGTGAATTTCGTTCAATCATGTGTATGCTGGAGACAGAGGCTGCGGAGCGCAGAACATGTGGGAGTTTTATGACTCTGCTGGACAGAGCTATTAAAATTCTTGTGCGTGGTCTAGGCTCGAGTGCTAATGGCTCAAGTTTCTTTTTAATCTGGGGTAAAATGGGGTTATTTCTCATATGGAGTTCATGTTAACTCATATTTCTCTGATGGAGTTCTACGTGAATGTAAGAAAGTAGGATGTTAGAGTAGGAAATGTATCAGGAAATGTTACCAGTGATATTGATTTAATTGATTTAAATGCGTAAAACTTTAAATGACAAGGAGTTTGACTCGAAGAAATTTATAACTCGTTTTCTGTTGTACTCTGTCCTTTGCGAGTTCTGAATCATAAGAAAATTCCATGTGTCATTCCTTCATCAGCGTAATTAAAGGCAGCAGAGTGATTAATAAAGGTATGTTCCTGTGTTGGTGTTGTCTGAAATATCAGACTTTAGGCGGGATTGACAAGGAACACATAGAATAATAAATATGTAAATTGAGGGTTTACTACAGCAATTTGTACATAATCACATAGAAAAATTTTAGTATGTTAAGTTCGATGAAATGAAACTAATTCCTTGGTGCTGGAGGTCATGTACGTGTGTTAGCTGGGAGCCTTTGCAGTCTCCCCACGGCCGAGCTAACCCCTTGATTTTGATGTGCTGGGGAAGATAATTTTTATTGATTCTAAGTGTAATAGTATGAAAAAATAAGTCATGAATTCTGAACCTATCAAGTGCGTCGCCAGGAACTTTCTGCCTCCTCCGCCTGACGAACTTTGAGGGAGTTAAGAATGGGAACTTCATTTAAACATCGAAAGCGACGAATATTACCAACCTACAACTGAATTAATTTATTTAGTGCATATCCAATTAAATTGGTTGTGGTAGTATAATATCACCGAATTATGACACGAACGTGTCCACTTGCGAAGGGCTGCTGTCGTCTGTCGTGACTTAAGTCTGCTTCTCGACCGTCTCAAAGGAAATGCAGATTAAGCTTAATGCCCGGGGTTATTATAGGGAGGCAAATTGATGTTGGTGCCTCATCATCTTTGTGTGAGAGTTTTTAAAGGTTTCTTCCCATGGGGGTGGTGCTGGTGCTGGCGCCATTTGTTCTCCAACATTGATGGATATGCAATAAATTTTTATTCTGTAGAAGTAGTTATATGCATAAGGTTCCGAATATCAGACCCGCGATTTAGCGGTAACATTGAGCTGCAGTTTCCGAACTATGTAGATACATTAGGAAATATCGTGAATATGAACAACGGCACCTCATCGAGTTAGATTAAATCATCTAAAGAAAATTGTACTGTCTCAAAGACTGGGAAACCAGGTGAATTAGGATGCTATCCCTCATTTTTATATATCGTGGGTATTGAAATGGAATTAGATCGCTTTAACTCCTGTGCACGGCAAATGGCGTAAGTCTCATGAAATGTTAATACTCGTAATTCGAATTTTTTTTGTCGCGTTCGGGATTTCGGCCTACTAGGTAAATCTCTCGAGTTTGCGTGCATTATTTTATATGAATGTTTATATAGTCATGTACTACAGTGATCGACAGTTGCGAATGAAAACGAGACTGGTCGTACGTTGCTGGAAATACTATGTTTCAATTTTTAGGAACCTTATTTTAGGTGAATTTTACCGATCAGAGACACCGTCGAACGAATTTTTACTTTAGTCTAGAAGTTGGTTCGAGAAACTTAATTAATTCTCTTATGTAGGAGGAATTATCGTATTAGTTCACTTCCGCCAATCAGGGCAGGCTTGAAAGAAGTACGAGAAATTAACTCGACATATAAAGAAACTCTTAGTTTAATCAACGACGAAGTGCGCTGTCTCTCGGTCACTAAATGAGAATGCTAGACAATTAAATGCGTAATTATTGAGTCGATCTTTATTGATTTAACGCGAACCGCAGGGGTTAAGTATTTCTCTAGTCGACAAGAGAATCACTGACCAAACCTGAAGGCATTCGTGGAGAAGTACATTTTATTAGCTTCAACGATAATAAAAGGGCTGACGAGCCCCAACGAAGGAATTTGAACGCGCATTGACGCCGAGGATCTACTGATTTTTTTCCGCGTAATAACGCGACGCACAAGGATAATCTTCGGAATTTTCCACGTAATAACGTGAAGCCAGGACGGAGTTGATTTAAAAACATTAGTATGTTTCACGATTTCCCAGAGGGCCCTCTTTGAAGATAATTTTGACAGCAATTAATGCTGATAATTTTGATAATTTTGAAAATGAGGATTTTGAGGATGACGATGATGATAAACATGCGTCTCTACATGGAGATGAAGGATGAAATCATGATTAAATAGAAAAGATTTGAGGTTGAAACATTACCTCCATTTTGAGATTTTCTGCCAGGTGGATTGCAAGAGTGCCTTCTTAACTGATGTCTCTCTCTGTACTAAATCGCCTATTAGACGGTCTCTGATTTATATGCTTCTATTATGTCGTTGGATTTGCCGAGGGCAAGCAGGGAATAATAAGATGTCATGTGAGTTTTATTAATATTTTTTTATGCGTCTATGTTTGTGCGAAATGTGTTTCAAATCTGCTGTGTTCGTTGCTGCTTCTTTAATTGTGTGTGTTAGAAGTGTACGGTTCAAATGATTAGAGTGTGTCAGGTATTAACGGAGTTTTTTTTGAAGACTGCGTTATCATGAGCGTGTCATAAACAATGTAAATGATACTGAAATATATAACGAGAGTTAGATGTTGAGAAACATGAAGGCATTGAATCTCAGTGAATATTTTGAAATTTTTTTAATGTGGGGAGTTAACTGATGGTACGAAATTGATATCACGATAGAAAATTTAGACCAAATTTGCAATTTGGCTAAAATTTTTCTGGGGCGAGCGGGGTGTGTAGTGAAATATCTTATATCTTACAATTATGCAATGTGTTGCTAGGCCAGTTTAGGTGAAGCACGAAAGCTGCGATAGGCGTTGGAATTTCGGACCGTTAAGCCTGTCTCACGTGAGCGTGAGAACGAGCCTAGAAGAATACGAGGGTTGGCCTTAGCCCAAAAGCCACATCAACGGAGCCAATCAGCGCTCTAGAGACAATCACGCGAGGGGGTGTGTTAGAGAACGAACCAATTACATTCCGAGACATCAGAACAAGGAAGAATTCCACCAATCAGGTTGAAAATTCTGTCTTCGGAACAATGAACATTCGAGAATGTTCTAGAAGGAACGAAGTGGAACGCATAAAAGCCGGACACAAGAAGAATCGAGAGGATTTTTCTCTCAGTGAAATAACAGAAGAGGTGCACAAATTTCGAGTGCGAGGCTTGGGGTGCCGGCAGGTTCGCCGGTACACCCCGGCATATCAACAATTCAATATAAACCCCTTTGAAGCGTCAAGATATGCAAAAACAAAGATCCTCAGCGGTGCAAGTGTACGCTGATGAGATCTAGGAGAGGTCTTTTCGCTGGGCTTTCGCAACAAGAAGTACACAGTGGGAGTGCACAAGAAACATAGCACGCCGGCGTTCGCCGGTGTGCAGTGCAGAAGAGCACCAAAAATTCGACATTTGAGTGAGGTGAACACCATCGGAACTTCAAGAAGAAAAAGGCGAGCCAGCAGTTGTTGAGGTGTTGAATTGCAACAGAAACACGCTCGTAGCACATCAACTTCGCGGCGATAATCGTCAAGTGCAACAAGGCAACAACTGCAGCGAAAGCATTTAAGAACTCTACGTCAAGTCCAAGCTCGCAATGAACTCCAGCATGACAATTCGAATCTCACAGTTTCAAAGTCTGCAACAGTGCCAGGCTCTGCGAGTTCTGCAGCGGACGAGATGTTCCGGTACCCAGCGGAACGGCATTCAAGATTGAGAACTCTGAGCGTGTGGACGCCAACGATCAACACCCGGCCCCACAAACTTGAAGGAACAGCGGAACAGTCTGATCAGCTGCACATTTTGCACCTTCTTCAGGCCCCAAGTGGAGCGGAGTTTGACTAACGCCAACGACGCATCACAGAAGAGCTAGGGTGATTTTGTGGCATTGAGGATTCAATAGAGTGATTACAAAAGTGCAAGTTGGAAGCAAGAAACACATTGAAAAGTGTTGTGAAATGGAGCGCTGTTTGGAGTGATTTTGATTTATTTCAGGTGTGATGTTGAGAATTTCACGTTGGGCGTAGCGTAAAGAATTCCACATTTTTGATGCTTTGTGTGAGTCAAGGGTTTATTGTTTTATGTTGTCCCCCATTTCATCTTGTGCGTAAGCTAGCTCAGCTATTAATTATTTTCTTGTTCTGGTTTATTGTGAGTAGATCTTCTTTCGGTAGTCATCATGAAAATTTTGTACAGCGGTAAATATGTAACCGTTGCGGGGCTTATCTTGATTCGAAGAGCACGTTTTTTAGTGTGGGTGTCTTTTCGTGTCAGAGTGTTTGTTGCCAAGAATCACCTTTAACTCGCGTGTTCTAAGGTAAATAAAATAAATTTGTTTAGTCTTTCAAATTTTGTCGTTATTATCCATGCTGATAAATTAAGGTAAGCTCGTGGTGCACTATGCTAACACTGCAATTCCTAGTTTCTCTCTTTTCTGTCCCCCTCTCTTCTGTGTATTTTTTCTCTCCTTTCTTTTCTGTTTCCCCTCTGACTTTCGAGGTTGAGATTCCTCAATCGGTAACGAGAGGCCGAAAGGCCCAGCCTCGTATCGTAACATGGTTCTGGTTCTGATTTTGATTCTGATTCTGATTCTGATTCTGATTCTGGTTCTGATTCAGATTCTGATTCTGATTCCGATTCCGATTATGATTCCGATTCTGATTCTGATTCTGATTCCGATTATGATTATGATTCTGATTCTGATTCTGATTCTTATTCTGACAAAGATTTCGATTCCGATTTCGATTCCGATTCCGATTCCGATTCCAATTCCGATTCCGATTCCGATTATGATTACGATTACGATTACGATTCTTATTCTGATTCTGTTTCTGAATCTTATTCTGACACAGATTTCGATTCCGACAACGATTACGATTAAGATTACGATTACGAATACGATTTGGATTCTGATTCTTGTTCTGATTCTGCTACTGATACTGATACAGACACTGACCCTGATTCTGATTCTGATTCTGATTCTGATTCTGATTTTGATTTTGATTCTGATTTTGATTCTGACTCAGATTCTGACACTGATTCTGATTCTGATTCTGATTTTGATTCTGTTTCTGATTCCGATTCTGGTTCTGAATCAGATTCAGATTCTGATTCTTATTCTGATTCTGATTAAGATTCTGATTCTAATTCAGATTCTGATATTGATTCTGATTCTGATTCCGATCCTGAATCTGATTCTGATTCTGATTCTGATTCTTATTCTTGTTCTTACTCTGATTCTGATTCTGATTCTGATTCTGACTCTGATTCAGATTCTGATTCCAATTCTGATTCTGATTCTGATTCTGATCCTGATTCTGATTCCGATTCTGATTCTGCTTTCAATTCTAATTCTGATTCTGATTCTGATTCTGATTCTGATTCTGATCCTGATCCTGATCCTGAACCTGATCTAGATCCTGATCCTGATTCTGATCCTGATTCAGATTCTGATCCAGATCCTGATTCTGATCCTAATCCTGATCCTGATCCTGGTCCAAATCCTGATCCTGATCCTGATCCATAACCTGATCCTGATCCTGATCCTGAACCAGATCCGGATCCTGATCCTGATCCTGATCCTGATCCTGATTCTGATTATAATTCTGATCATAATCCTGATTCCTGATTCCGATTCTGAAAAAAATTCTGATTCTGATTCTGATTATGATCCTGACCCTGATCCTGATTCCGATTCTGATGCTGATTCTGATTCTGATTCTGATTCTGATTCTGATTCTAATCCTGATCCTGATCCCGATTCCGATTCTGATTCTGATTCTGATTCTGATTCTGATACTGACTCTGATTCTAATTTTGGGATTCTGGGGACTCTTCAGGGGACTCTCTGATTCTGCTTCTGATTCAGATTCTAATTCTGATTCTGATTCTGATTCTGATTCCGATTCTGATTCTGCTTTTAATTCTAATTCTGATTCTGACTCTGATTCTGATCCTGATCCTGATCCTAAACCTGATCTAGATCCTGATCCTAATCCTGATTCTGATCCTGGTCCAGATCCTGATCCTGATACTGATCCATAACCTGATCCTGATCCTGAGCTTGATCCTGATCCGGATCCTGATCCTGATCCTGATCCTGATCCTGATCCTGATCCTGATCCTGATTCTGATCATGATTCTGATAATAATATTGATTCTGATCCTGATTTTGATTCTGATTCAGATTCTGTT
>JACJUY010008567.1:17734-31627 GCA_014220935.1 Platorchestia sp. MABIK | reverse complement strand
CCAACTTCACGCCACGGTCTCAACTGACAAGTGCACCTCGCGAGCATGTGGGAGATTTTTCCCACAAGCGAGTATGAGCAATTGGTTTGCATGAGGGACAATAGCGCCACCGGCGACACATTAATGGTGAATTATTTTTTATTTATTGAAAAAAACAGCTTGCGCTCACAATTAAATTCGATAATTATGCCCTGTAATATTGTTCCACTGTTATATTCTATGGCCACGGATCAGTCCAATCACTCAGATCAACATGGGGTCACGCTTCAGTCCCATCCATGCTCGGCACATGCGGTATTTACGCCACACTTCACGCTCTCCGGATGTGTTGGAGAAAGCGGAGAGCGGTGGTTAGAAAGGAAACTCCTCTCTCTACTGCACTTGCTTATCACTCCCCATCGTAAACCGGAGTAAAAAAACTGTGAATTACAACTACAGCCTGATAGTTACATAGGACCGACCAACGAAGAAGTTTGAAAAAAATCCCGCTTCAGTTCAGATATCGTGGGCTACTTCAAACTCAGTGAGGGTCGAACACGAAATGCTTGCGCGAAGTGTGAAATGTCTGTCAAATATTTTAACGAGCTAAAACTAGAAGCTCCATTGAGTATCTTCCATCATATCAACATTTGAAATCATTAATGGTATATATACAAGCCTCAAAGTCCTTATAACAGCGTTCATTTTAGTGATGATTCAAATGATATTGATCTTCTTCAGCAAAGTTACCTACAGAAGCAAACACATCAGAAGAAGACCTGCTCAGGCTGTGGACGCAATCTCAAATGTTAAAGAACAGCAGAGCTGTTAAACAAAATTATACGTAAATCATGCACGTCAATAGAAATAGGTACATTCTAGCTTTATTCAATTTCATCTACTACTGTCAAAGTGCTCATTTGTACGTTCCCTTCAATGAAACGATGCATCGAGCCAACCCGAACGTAATTTACCAGCCTCCTTTCCTTTGTTTGCCGCGTGTTCGTCACGCATTGAAACACCAGCGTAACCTTCGGCATTAGGAAGGAATACACAAGAAAAAGTCTAGCACTTCATTTCCTCCAACACCCATACATTTCTTTCCAGCATTTGTGGAACGTGTCGATCGACTTCATATTTGCCTTATGGCAGCTTTCGTCCTCTGCTGAATTTTGGTATTGGGTTGCTTTGAGCGGAGACGAATCTAAATGCAACCAGATTAGAGAGTATTCTGAGCATGATGTCATAATTATATGATCATATTGATATGAATCATAGTGTGCAGCTTCTCAAGCAAAAAATTTGCTCCAGGCTGAAGTTTAACAAGTTTTTAGTTCTATTCCACGTTGGGCCTAACTGAGTATTTTCACGTGCGGAGCCAAATTCAATCCGCATGTTGGACCATCGTGTTTCAATATTTCATTAAATGATGAAGTTGTGTCATCTTGTTCCATCATAACGATACATTTTTAAGTTCAACATTTTACTCCATTATCAGGTTGTACCCTCATGATCAAAAATCTTATTCTATCATCATGTTTTGTCATGTTTCAACATTTCACTCTGTCATCATTTGGCATTATTAAGATCAAACATTTTAATCGAACATCATTTTTTTTCAACAGGTTTCACCATTTTATTCCATCATCCTCTTGCATCAAGATGTTTCAAGAATTTGTTCCATCATGTTGCATTATCATGTTTCAATATTTTGTACCATCATCACGCTGTGTCATCATGTTCTATCATTTTGTTTCATAATTATGTTGCATCATCATGTTCCAACAACATATTGTGCCTAGTCATGTTGTATCATAAATTTAAAACATATTATTTCATCATCATGTTGTGCCTGCATAATTCGACATTTCATTTCGACATGTTGTGCGATTATGTTGCATTGTTTTCTACCATCTTCAAGTTGGATCAATGTTCCAACGTTAATTTCCATCGTCATGTTCCAACATTTTATCTCTGCGTAATGTTCGATCATGTTCTATCACCATTCTGATCTGACCATGGGACATCGCAACCACCACTATATTCCTACGAACGAAATTCTCAAGCCCCACCAATTCTCAAGCCCCACCCATGCCTAATTTGACAAATGAAGGAGCAGGTGACCACTCTTCTGCTTACTTGAGCCTCAGCACAGATGGGTGTGTGTGCGGGTACCCATGCTAGTTGTTAATTAAAATATTCCGACACCTCATCATTTCACTTATACAGCACACTGAATTTGATATTCTCATCCATGTAAATGTTTATCTTTCTTATTAACTTCGGTACAGTATGAAATTAATTCATCACGAAATTGATAACAAATTTCGACGATAATTTTCCTGCAGTTAACATCCAACATAAATAAGAATTCTGCTCCTCAGTCATGACGAGCTGTCACAAGACATGAGTGGTACGACGGTTGTGTCTGAGCGCTCTCCTGGGCTACGGGAAATGGTGTCGGGTGCTAGCCTCGTTTTTCATGTGAAAAATGAAACATTGTCATTGTCCTATGTGAAATAAGAAACATCGCCTTGCTTTCTTCGTGAAATAAGAAATATTGTCATTTTTCCCTGACGCGGAATAATTTCAATCCAGTAAAATTTAAATTTCGATCATGTAGAGTTATGATTAGTGTATTCATACGTACACGAAATTTTCACGCACACAATGCTCGATTTCTGATCGTTAAAAGTTTTTCAGTAACTCTAAGACACTTTCTGTTCGTATGATCGATTGAACTGAATTTGCTTCTATTTGTTTATGTCATCCGAAACTTCACCGGAAGAATTATGAGGTAAAACAATATGCGTGTTGAAATTCATGCAGAGAAATTTCTATGTACCACGGAATGGGCGACGCTCTGTATGTGTTTATCGTTCACTCATAAAAACTCAATTTTTTCAAAACCTACAGCAAATAACAGCGAGCTATTTTGAAAATAACATTAAGCTATTCTGAAAATAGAGAAGAAAATAACAGCAAGCCATTCTGATAATAGAGAAGAAAATACATCTTCCGAATCTTTCCAAAATAATTTGTTATTTTTGAGGGCTGTATAGGTTATCTTGATTCTCGTCAAGTCATTGTATTGCTTGTGCAATCAGAGAATATTTTCCGAAAATCATGTATTAAAGCTCCATCTGAATCTCTCCGAATGTTTGAATCGTAGGTTACAAAACCTGACGAAATTACTGAGAAAGGAAAGAGAACTATGTTTATGTGAAGAAAACGAACTACATGTGAAATAATAAGGTATGTGGAGAAAATGAAGAAAAAGTGGAGTAACTCTCCAACACTGCTTACAGAACTTCAAAGCTTCGAAACTCAACCAACGAACAGCAATTTGTACGTTTCATTCTATCACCAGAACCAACCGTAGGTGAATCAATACTGCATTTTTGGAGGATATTATCAAAGCGTCTCGTTCCATCATCGAAACGAGCGTAATAAAAGAAAATTTCCAGGTTACAGCTCCTTTTCGAAAAGAACTCCCGAATAAAACATCATGTTTTATTTATAAATATCAAAACAATTGAAGTGGGAAACTGTGCAGTGGAAGCAAAACGGAGAAATACCGGAAAAAACTATGATGTATCTATGTTTGCTCGATATTTACTTAACTGATTGATGAGAGAATGTTGGCTCCAGGACTACTTTTCCAAAGATTCGTGATGTACATAGACGAATGAAGCAAATGTAGTATATATTAATGTGTATTACGTTACAAACCAGGGCAGGATATTTGAACACCTGCTCAGGCGTGTGCTTTGTTTTGTTATTCCGAGGTATTCCAAAATTGTCAAATCAGTGACGAAATCATGAAGGCATTGTCTTTTGGAGGAAAGATGAAAAAAGATTTGTTAACCTGAACAAATAAAATCAGAGAACTATGAGAAGAGACATCGGAGATCCCTGGGGCAAATATCACATCAGACACGGATTTTGAGTCCACTTTTTGCTGCTCAAGAATGTTAAGCGCCCGAAAAGTCGACAGAGGAGCGAGCGTGTCAAAGGCCAGGCCACAGCGTCGCGCCTGTCTACGCGAGATGATGCTGCCGGCCGCAGCTGATTTGGGAGGTATATAAGGAGGGAGGGATCAACCGGCAGATCATTGTGTTTCTAAAGATCATAGCACTCAGTTCTTCGAAGTGAAAGCTCATGCGTAAATTGAAAACGAGACTTGCCTGCAAAACTGTGCCCTAACAAAAGTGTTTGTTATAATATTCGTATTTGACCGCTCCACCTCGAAGGTTTTGCGCCTCAGCTCCCACATCAAGTTTAAAACAAATTGAAGTTCACAAAATGGAGCAGGCACGCACGTTTTTGCGTACTTTGGTGCGATCCTGCGGGGACATGGAGACCACTGATCTCCAGGAGCAGCGGCTGAGCCACGTCACTCCAGCGGCAGCTCAGAACCTGTCACTGGAAAGGAGCATGTGCATCATGCTGGTCAGGCGCGCCATCGAGAACGTGCTAGAAGACCCATCGACTCAAGTTGTCCATGATCTCCTACACGTCTGGCGATTCATCATCTCAACCAACAACCCCAACAACAGAAGAGCCATCAGTTCAACAGTAGACGCCGCCTCTCTTAAATGGATAATTTCAGCGACGGTTGCAGCGGTGAGCACCCTCGATAACGAGGAATTCTATCCCAACGCTGACCAACAGCTGCTGCTTGCGGTTGGGGACCTCAGACGGCGGCTGAAGTGTGGACTTCGGTCCCCACAGCACATGGCAGCCCATCGCGATAGGAGTGAGGCCATCGCCGCTAGGAAGAGTGCCCGCAAAATTATGGCATCATTTGAAAAAACTCTTGTTGAAGAGCTAATGGGCGAAATGCGCCCTGAAGAGATGCTGGACCGGGTCAGATTGGAACATCAGTGTCCAGTGTGCATGACGGCACTGCTCAACTCAGAGGAGGACTACGCGGTGCTCAGCGGCTGCACCCACGCTCTGTGTGTGGCGTGTGCCCGGACTTGGTTCAAGAGCAACCAAATATGTCCCTATTGCAGGACACAGGGCGTTTTTTTCAAGAAGTCTACCCTTCAAAAGTTGAAAGAAGAAGACGAGCGTGAAAACTAGATCCAAAACTCAATCGGCAAAAAGAATCAGGTGAGTTTAATATTTTGTCACCTTATTGATTATTTTTCTATGTGAACATTTGCAACTACTTCAAGTTCTGCTAACTCATTCAGTCTGTATTATCGAAAGGAATTTTCTTATGTTGTGATTTTTTTTAAATCTAATAACTTTTCATTTCAATTCATTGTCCTGCAGTAGTGTTTTCATCCCTTCTGTTTTGATTTCGTTTTTAAAATGCACTTAATATGTTGATAAATAATTCTACCTTATTTTGAATAATATACAACGAGTACGAACCAAGTTTTAATTCATGCGAGGACTTTTAACGGACGTAACAATGTTGTTCTCAGTTTCATGAGTAACACATCTGTTGTCCATCGAACATGAGTCGCAACGCACCCTTGCAATATTTCATTCGTGTCATTTCGATGTATAACTAATTCTTGGTAAACATTCAGTGAACATGTTTTTAGTTCATATTCTGATTCGTCAAATTATTCAGTTGAAATCACAAATGTCAACATAATTTTTGATCTGCAAAAATGTTGCTTCACGAGGTCATGATTGTGGATGCTTTTTTCACTCAGATGTGCCTGATATAATGATTATAATTTTCATTCTTCAACGCATTTCGAATCAAGTAGCTTAATGCCTTTGTTACATCATCAGCAACAGTATACATATATTTGTTATTCCCGAATAATTTTTGCTAAAAAGATTTTTATTTATATATAACAAAATTATATAACAAAAAATTTTCATTCATATAACAATCCTGAACAAGAATTTCAACAAGACACTGAAGTGCAAAGTAAACAGTGAATTTTACAATTTTCGATGAGTGTTAATAATGGCGAGTTTTTACACATCCAATATTTTGAAATTTGCTAGTAAATTTTTTTTCCTTGTTCCCAGTTCTACACTCTGAGGGACACCACCGAAATCTTCCATCAGCCCCATCAGCTGTGGACTGACGCTCCTTATGGACCCATCCAATGCCATCAACCGAGCCAATCAAAAGCGACAGTACTCCCTCTATGACCCGTCCACTGCCGTCCACGAGTAGAGTGTTATTGAGAGTTAGTTTTGCGTCCGCCTCACTTTGAGAATATAGAATTTAATTGTCATTGCTAGTCACTGTTATTTTGTACAGTTTGTATTCTATTTGAAATTTTTCAAAATATACACAACAATTGCATATTTTATGATTTCCATGCCTGTAGTAACGTGTTGATATCCGTAAGTGTTTTATTTGAAAATGGTCGAGCGAAACCGACATTGAAAACAAAGTATGACGATACTATTGAACCGGAGATTTTCAGGGAACTACGCGAAACTGGCAGTTCTGTTTGTGCTGCAGGAAGTATTACGTACTCGACCTTCGACCATTTCTTCATCTCCAGTTGACTAACTAGCAAAATTAAGATGAAAGAAGAGTGTTTAGTATTTACAGTTCCAGAGAATGCCTAAAAGTTTGATTGAATGTAAAAGATAAGCGTCACTTTTACCACGTTCTCTCAGCTAAACAAGCTCCACTCTGAGTGTCTCTAGATAAGTTCTTATGGGCAGAGGACAACGCAGGTCTAATTTAATTCTGCCGAG
Source organism: Platorchestia sp. MABIK (assembly GCA_014220935.1). Lineage (NCBI taxonomy): Eukaryota > Metazoa > Arthropoda > Malacostraca > Amphipoda > Talitridae > Platorchestia > Platorchestia sp. MABIK. The sequence continues at coordinate 24,958 of JACJUY010008567.1, read as the reverse complement.
GCCTGCCAGAGCCTCATTGAGATGGGCGCTCCACGCGTCTTAGCGAAGCTGTTTCGCGTCTGAAAAAATCTCCTCAAAATATCTTACAGAAATTACGCCGCAAAATAGCTTAGCTGAGCATTTTGAATTTCAAACATTTACCTTCGTAACTTGAGTTCAACGTCCTAACTCCATTAATATTATCATTTTGGAGTTTAAAATCAATAAGCAATGATTGATGAGTGTTTTTGGCAGATGCCTATTTGAAGCACAGGAGAAGCAATGCTGTAGTCCGCATTTTCATTTGAGCTTGTAACAAAACATCAGAAAAAACTATTTCCGGAATAGGCATTCATTTGAAAATTCACGTCTCGTGAATACACGAAGAAATAAGTAAATGTTAATCAATGAATTCACGATTGGCCATTTCTCAGAAAGTGTGGGAAAAACATTGTTAAAATTATTATATTCCTGGTTTTACCACCGCAGTCACACAAGCGTTGATTTCAGCAGTAATTGTCAATTTTTTCGACAGATAGCGCAGTATTATTGCTCTATACTTAACGAAACTCATGGCTTAATGATGTTGAAATTTTTGTACAGCTGGAAAGTTCGTTACACTCACCCATTTTGCGCAAGTTTAGAAAGACTGAAAAACTTTCGCTCATTTGCTTGGGAATAATTAAAAAATATAAAGCCCTGAAAAATTAAAAATACGGAAAACCGACATCACAGGAGGCATAAACGCATGTTAAAATTTAGTATTATCCTCAAATTAAAAACTCATTGAAAACAGTTCAATAAATTAAACATACGTGAGAAATTCCATTTGCTGACGTTCATTTGCTGTGTTCCGCATGCATTCGCAATAAAATTAATTTTTAGTAAAGATATGGAAACATGATCATGAACGATGAATTTAAACAGATACAATGGGAAATATAGCTACATTGAAATAAATCATTTATCTCCACATTCAAAGTCGAAGCGAAATGTTACAAGAAAATAAATGACAGAGATAACAAGTTTCAGTAAATTATTCCCAGTCAATAATTAAATGTTAAATGAGTTTATAATTAAATCTCCAATGAGTTAATAATTAAATGTTTAATGAATTAATTGACAAAATAATTCACGAGGAAAAAGTTGTCGAATTGAAAATTTTATAGTTACTTTCACACATTAAGCCATTTGGGATCATGCAAATTTGTGAAATGCACTTACTAACAACAGCGACTTTTAAGGTCTCAAGCAGGACAAACTTTTCCAATGGTTTAAGAATTTGGAATCACTTATCACTCTTAAGATGAAGCCAGTTTTGAAAGAGCCACCTTCGTTCTTTGGAGTTGTGCATAACCAGTAGATAGTCTACTTTATTTTTATTCTTTATATAATGTTGATTATTTCAGTTTCTTAATCTAGTTCATTTAGTTTATTTACAGATGACCCTTTCCTATGTTTTCTTAGCTAATGATGAGCGGTCGCTCGCAGTGTCCTTTGGTACATTCTTGTTTGTTAGTGTGTTCAACACCAATGGCTTCCTCTACCTAAATTCAGTCTGCAGACCCTGCCAAGAAGTAAATGAAACGGTTATTGTACGGTATTACTTGTTTTCTCATTCACTGTATGTTGAAAGTGTTGTCTAACATATACTTCTTTGTTTGTATGTTCGACGCCAATGGTTTTCTCTACCCAAATTTAATCCACAGACCCTACCAAGGAGTAAATAAAACAGCAATTCAAAACACTATTTATTGCGCGCTGCACATAACAGCGCGTCGCATTTCTCAGCGGCTCAAGAACACCAGAAATTCACTTTTCATTTCAGTATTACAATGGCATCACCTTGAAACCTTCGAAACAAGAATAAGTGTTCTGCAAAAATGTCAATGCCTTTGCCCCTACCATTATATACCATTGACCAACGAGTAAAAAAATGGCAATGAAACTTGAATGATTGCTCATCGCATGCTCACGTTACGATTGAAAACTGCACATCAAGAGGACAAGTAGCGATTAATTTGAATTGGTTGTCAGGCAGCGGTCATCAAAAATCAACTGCAAAATGCTTTAGAAAACAAATTGACAACGACTCCGCTATAACCAACACATACAGTTAAAGAGGAAACCTTTTATAGATTGTTTTTTCTAATCCCTTATGTTTTTTGGTGATCGAACTATTCAGAACGAAATACAGAAAAATATTGTTTGGAAAAAAACATAATCGAAATGAATACGAAACGAAAATAATTCAGAATTTTTAGCACTATAACGGCTGCTAAAATCACTTCTATGCATTTTTGAAGAGCTGCAAATAATTAAATGATTCATTTTGAACAAATAGTTCCGTGAAGCGCGTATGAACAGTTGGTTTGCATGAGGGACAATAGCGCAACCGGCGACCCATTAATGGTGAATTACTTTTCATTTTGCAATCAAATTCAGCAATTGTGTTTTGTAATATTGTACCACTGTTAAATTCTATGGCCACGGATCAGTGCAATCATTGAAATCAACATGCAGTCAGTCTTCAGTCCCATCCATGCTCGGCACCTGCGGTATTTGCGCCACACTTCACGCTCTCCGGATGTGTTGGAGAAGGCGGGGAGCGGAGGTTAGAAAGGAAACTCCTCTCTTTACTGCTCTTGCTTATCACTCACCATCGTAAACACAAGTCTGAAAGCTGTAAATAATTTCTAAAACCTGATTGTAAAGCGTTTGAAAAATATCATGGGCCACTTCAAACTCGGTGAGCTTCGAACAGGAAATGTTTGCGCAAATTGAGAAATGTCATCTCAAAATATAAAAAAAGTAAATCCAGAAGCTCTTATGAATGTGTTCTGTCATATCAAGATTTGAAATGATTAATTGTGAATGTAGAAACCTCAAAAGTCTTATAATACCGTTCATCTAAGTGAAGCCTCAAATGATCGTGAACTTCTCCAGCAAAGGTAACTCCAGAAGCTGATACATCATATGAAGTCCTGCTCTGGCTGTGGACGCAATCGCAGATATTAAACGACAGCAGAGGTGTAAAATGATATTAGAACCAGATCATACACGCGAATAAAAATAGGTACACTTTAACTTTTTACAATTTTATCTACTGCTGACAGAGTGCTTACTGTGTACGTTACTGTGACCAAACCATCCAACTCATCTATAAGAGAACACTGTTTGAACAATGACCATATTTTTAAAAGTAAAAATTTAAAAATTTCGGATTCCACATCAAATTTAGCCGATCTCCGCATTTTAGAGTCGATATACATTTTGAAAAACCGTCCGTCAATAAACGAATGTGAGACGGTGGTGAAACTCTCCATTGGTTGTTAATATTTTGCATAGTTTTTTTTTTATCAAGTCTTTTTAATCTTATTATCTTACATCCGGTTTATTCAGAAGATTTATAATTACAATGTTTTAATACTTCAAATTATTGTATTTCAGAACACTGAAGATGGATTCTTTATAATCCAAAACGTTTGTTTTTTATCATGATATTCTTAGCCACGTTGGTTTTCCTTTTTATCCTAAAAGTGAGATTTCCCAGGAATCAATCTATTTCATTTATTTCCTATATCATGTTTCACAATTATGTTCTTCCGGTATTTTCCCACTTGTCGCATCGTTAAGCTAAATCACCATGCTCTACAATCATGTTCTGACATTATGATCCATCATTGCTATATATTTATTTTCTATTTATATGGTGTCATTATATTTTATATCCATATTACATATTGTTTCATTAAAATTTTCCAACATCATCAGTAACACGACCCACTCGATTTACAAACGAAGGTTGCGTCTTTTATGAGCAGCTCAGCCCAAAAATTTGATACCTCACTTCAAGATAAATAGCTAGCTTCATCCATCACGGGAAGTTGGGAGCTCGAAGTGAATGAAAGAAAAAAGAAAGAAAGAACAACAGTTTATTTCCAATAGAGATGGTACAAAATTACAATCATTGGCTTTTAAAATATCTTAAAGGTAATACACTTAAATGATACACACACACGAGTATTGTAATACCCATGTCACTAGTCAAAAAATGATTGAGGGCAAAGTGCTCCTAATCTTGCTTAAACTACATTTGATGATGCATGGAATGATAATTATTAGAGATAACACAACTTCAAGACTTGTGACAGTTTACACATAGATGACATGAAACTTCGCAATTCTTGTCCCCAGGAAATACTATAGGAATCGCTTGTTTCGGCCGATGTTCAAAAATGTTATTTCAAGGAAAGCGTGAAAAAAATATTTATAGATATATAAGCACGAGGAAAACGAACATTGCAAACTTTGTATTTCTAATTAAATCGTTTTAACATAACGATCATTAGTTGATAAGCATTTAATTTAAATATAAATGGATGATCACACAAAAAATGTATAGTTTTTTACGTGAATGCTTTACAGTAATAAAGAGATGACGAGTTAGGTAATGTTACATGTTGAGAGTGAACAGGAAGAGACCATTATTTCTAGTTAAAATGCCAGTTGTCGGTTTAGTACACACATGTGTATATATACATGTAAATATATACACATATACGGGCACATACATTCACCTAACACGTAAACATACGCAAATACATTTCTATGCATTGAGGAAATCACAATACATACGCGTTCTTTAAAATGCTGTGCGATGTTCTGAAATACAGGATAATGAGCAAAGGAAATTCGTGACGACTTTTCAGTATGTGTTGCTGCTTACAATTTCTAATGAAATATTGTAACGATGTTTAATTAAATATTGTATCGAAAGGATTATTGGTTCAGAAGCGCCTGATTTATCATATGTGGGTAATGGCGCAGCAAATATATTTATATATATTTTTTATAAATGCTTTATAATAATGAAGTGAAATGAAGCATTACGTAGTGATACATTCACCCATCTACGCACGCATAGCGTGCACACGTACACATATACACAAGTAAGCATGTGCGCAAATATTACCGTAAACTAGTCAGTATAAACTAGCATTCCAATCAAGAAACACCGAGAATATAACTTTTATCACGGCCTGAATTTTATGAAATTTCCGTACTAGAAATAGTGGCACAAAACAGTCTATCTGAGTCAGAAACATGAAAACGATTGTCCTACAACGGTTCCCATGTACAGAAATATTTCCAGAATATGAGGCCTAGGACGTACGGTTGTTATAATATTCTCTAGAGCGTAAGAGATGATATGATAATTGCACTACACTAGCCTAACAAGAGCATTTTTGGACGTGAATAAGAAAGAGAACATGTCCTTATGAGTTTCATATTAGAAAAAAAATCACTTTATCTATGAAATGAGGCGCAAAATGTCTGCAATTGATAAACATACAAAGGTACCACATTTTATATGTACAAGAAATTTCAGCTTTGGATTGCTTAGCAATAATAGAATGAAATGATGTGTTGGGTAGTGTTAGAAGTTGAGAGTGAGAAAAAAGGCTGGTATTCATAGTTTATATACCAGTTGCTAGTCCAGTACACACAGGTGTATGTGCACATATGCACACCCAAATGCGCACTTACACTCATATACGTACACACATATACAAATAAGCATGTTTGCAAATCCCAGCGTATAGGCGATCAAATCATAAAACCTATGCATACATTCCAAACTGTTGTGTGATGTCTTGAATGAACAACCACGGAGCGGACACATATATATACAAATAAACGAACTAACACACGCGCACGCAGTCGCCAGTAGTTCATCGTATAGTCCTGGTAACGCGACGATACATCGGGCTCAGAAGAGTATATTCTGTTAAGAAACGAGGTAAAATTGAAATGAATACAAGTCGAAATTATTTCAGAATTTTTCGCTTTATAACGGCTGTTGAAAAAACACTAATAAATTTTTGCAAAGCTGCAAATAATTAAATGATTCGTTTTGAACAAATTGTTCCTTGAAGCGCGTATGAGCAGTTGATTGTTATGAGAGACAATAGCGCAACCGGCGACACATTAATGGTGAATTATTTTTTATTTTATGAAACAAGTAGATAGCGCTCACAAACAAATTCAATAATTATGCCCTGTAATATTGTTCCACTGTTATATTCTCCGGCCATGGATCAGTCCAATCACTCAGGTCAACATGCGGTCAGGTCCCATGACGAGAGTCCCATCAGTCCCATCCATGCTCGGCACCTGCGGTATTTGAGCCACACTTCACGCTCTCCGGACGTGTTGGAAAAGGCGGAGAGCGGAGGTTAGAAAGGAAACTCCTCTCTCTACTGCGCTTGCTTATCACTCACCATCGTAAACCGGAGTGAAAAAACTGTGAATTATAACTAAAGCCTGATAGTTACATAGGACCGACCAACGAAGAAAATTTACATAAGGACATGCGCAAATTTACTGAATGCAAAACTAATATTAAAAAAATTTGGCGCCTGCTTAATTCATGCTATAAACCGAATACTAATGCCACAAAAACAATTGAGTCCTTCGTTTACGAAAATGTAAACTATCACGAGAAAAAAGATATTGCGACAGTGTTTAACGACTTTTTTGTAAACATAGGGAAACATATAGCCGATAGTGTCGTTAGTGAACCTACAGACCACTTGCAATACATGGACCGTGTCCGTGAACACAACTCTTTCTTTTTCACGCCAACTAATCCCGCCAATGTAATTACGTGCATAAACAACTTGAAAAATAAATCAAGTGGATTAAAAACATTCTCGACTAAAGTTCTTAAGGCTATAGCTGATAAAATAGCACCTTGCATATCTAATATAATCAACAAATCACGAGTCCAAGGTATCTTCCCCAACTCTCTCAAAATTGCCAGAGGGACCCCTATTTTTAAAAATGGTGATAAAAATTTTAATTGTTATAGACCTATCTCTGTACTACCAATCATTAGCAAAATTTTCGAAAAAATTGTGTACAAAAAAGTTTTTTGGTATTTTGAACAGAAATCTTTTCTCTACGACAAACAATACGGTTTTCGTTCTAAAAAATCGACGACACAAGCTGTAATAAATCATTTACAATACCTCTACTCTAATATAGATGAAGGAAATCTTGTTTTCTTCGTAATTCTTGACTTTCGAAAAGCATTCGACTGTGTGGACCACAACGTATTGCTCTCAAAACTAAACTGTTATGGCATACGAGGGGTTGCCCATGATTGGTTCAGATCATACCTAGCAAATCGGTTGCAATACGTTGTCATTGACGACGCAAAATCAGACCCACAGACAATTA
>JACJUY010008566.1:7256-21247 GCA_014220935.1 Platorchestia sp. MABIK | reverse complement strand
TGTACATTGCTCTCAAGAAAAGTACTTCAAATACACGGAAACACTCGGTAGGTGTCATTAGAAGATTATTCAAGTTAAAGGAAAAAGTAAAAAGTACACCTCCAATTAGTAATTGGCGTTTATTTTTTCCTTCCTTTTACAGTGTTTTTTGAAGGTAATTGGGTAGTATTAAAGTCTTTTAGAATATCAGATTTTTACTTCTGCGAATTATTCTGTATATATTATTCAAATTGTTCTGCCAAGTATTCTGGGAGTATTGCAAGAGCAATACTGACGATTGCTGTCTCTGGGGAAGGAGCGTCGTGTTGACCGGCAATGTAAAAGCAAGTCGGTGTGCACTGACGCTCAATCCTCTCGTGGGAGGAGCTCAAGCAAGTTCACCGACGCTCCACACCGCAGGTGTAAAATGAGCTTTAAACAGATTCCTGAAACGCAAGAAAACAGAGCGTACAGCGCCGTCAAACTTGCTTCAAGAATTGCTTTAATGCAAGTGTTAGGCGGAACATAACGTACTAGACTAGTATTTGATAGTAGGTTATTTCTGTTCGTTACGTTTTTTTTAAACACTTACAGTTTACAAGTATTTACCTCGACACTTCTTGTTTTCAACAACTAAAAATTTAACAAGCCATGCTAGTTTTCTTGCTAAACTTTAGAGAACTCCACTTGGTGAAAATTTTTGAAATACTGCTAGTACAGCGCCGTCAAATTTGCTTCAAGAATTGCTTTAAATTTCATTCAAGGGAAATTGGAGAGTAGATCGCAGGAGCACCAGCTAACTGAAGTGTGAACTGACGCCAGCGCACTGCGAACAGGAGAATGAAACAACGCTGTAGGAAACTACCCTTTACTGCGAGTTCAAAGGTTATTTCTCTCCCCCCTCTGGTCCGTCTCTGACACCCTTACACTTACACTCATGGTTCGGTTGTTGAGGAATGTTTGCTTACAGAAATGCGTGTTCTGTTATGGAAAGTTTTGAAGTTTAGCGCGAGTTGTGCAGTCCCGCACATGAATTTTGATATCTGAATTTGAGTCATAAATTAGAAACTTCATGAAATATTTTTTCAATTTATCTAATTCATTGGTAAAAATTGTAATTAATTCTAAGTCCAGGAGAAGTAAAATACCATTTTCTGTCAAGCGTTCAACAGCTCAGGCAGTCCTCGGCTTGAATGGCTTCTGACAGGCTTCCCATTTATTTGCCCAAATCAATGAACATAAATAATTGCAGCTATTTGACTCACTTTCAAACAACTGTGAACAGTTTTATATTCAAAAGTTATCTACTTTTCTTCTCCATGCAGAAATTCACGAGAAAACAATGGAGGTGCTTATAATACTATGGTTATTCGGCAGCGAGTATAGGGTTTATGCGTTCATTGTAAATGTATATTTAATCCTTTATTTGTTGATTTTACTTTTTTTCTTTTTCTCACTCTCTTTACTCTAAAATAGATGAAGGAAAGCCTAATTTCTCCGTATTTATTGACTTTCGAAAAGCATTCGACTGCTTGGACAATAAAATTTTCCCATCGAAACGACACTGTTATGGCATCAGAGGAGTTGCTCATGATTGGATCAAATCATACATAACAAATCGAAAAATTAAGCAACGTAACATGACCCGTCTTTTATGCCCCTAGGTTGAGTAAATTAGGTTAGACATAACTGTACGCTTTGAAAATAGCTTGATGATAGGTAATCAAAGATGTCGCTGAACTTATTCGGGCCCACAAGTAGCTATGCTGATATATGTCCATTGTACTAGACTAAAAATACAATCTATTGCTGTATCACTTGTGTTGAATAAATTATTTGTTTAAAAATTGTTTAAAATAGTTTTTTCCTTCTGCAGGAGAAATTTATAACTTGTTTTCTTGTTCATTATGTTGATCTACATACACATACGAATTCAGATTTTTTCTGAAATCTATCAACCAACATACATGCATTGATTAGTTTTATAAACGTAATAGTTAATTATCTTATGATCTAATGCACTATCATTATATTGCTATCTGTTTCATCAGTAATGCTAGGTCGACAAAAATACCTTTTATGTTGTTATCCCATTAACACATTTTTTCTAAAAACTTAAAAGAAAATGTGTCGAAGGTAAACTAAAGTAAAGCATAGAGATAAGATCGTTCATTGTCCCTCCGAATGCGTGCTGTCATTTCAACAGGGCTCGCCTAAGTAACTTTCCGTAGCTCGGATATGAGGCAAAAATTTTAACTTACGAATATGAAGGACAAAACCAACATAAAAGAGCAAAAGAACGAGCTTAAATTTGGAAAATACAAATGAAATTTGTTGAAGAAACATGCAGAAAAGAAGACGCTGTGTAAGAAGTCGTGAGCGCTGTACGTCCACCATCTCGTCAGACACAAGAAGGGAAATTAATTATATTAGTGATAACTCTTTCACTCCAACCCATAACGGAAATTTAACAAGAGTTTCTCATTTTGTAATGAGTACATAGTCTTGTAACTAATTCCCGACTCCAAGTCAATGACGCCAAACGCTGTCGGAGTGTCCCAAAGAGTGACACACCTAAATATTAGAGAACCAGGAGAAGTGCCACATCTTCAATACACAATCGACGAATATATTTTCCAAAGCAAACTCCAAGTGGATATTCAGCCACAACAATGACTGAATTTCTGAAGAAATTTGAACACCTATAAACTGACAATAAAATTTGCATTCCCGTGAGAAAAGCTGGAACGTTACAAATTATAAACAGAGTTACAACAAGTCAATTACAAAAGATGTTTAATTCATAGTCAGTTATAAAACCCTCGTCAGGTTTCAACTACAGCACCACACTGTCGAATTAGGACAAAAAGATCAAAGTAAAATAGTTAGCGTCAAGTAAAGAACTGGCAAGTGTAGCCTGACTTGTGGTTGTGGAGCTCTTAAGTAGACCGTTGCACATCTGCTGTCTTAGTTAAAACCAACAACACACACAATATTTTCCTGCATTTCATTTTGCCTGATTATTGCCGCCTGTTCAGGCTATATTACTCGCCCTGACACAAAGTTGGGATGGATGCAATAGAGCAAACTTAGATTTATCAACTTGACGGTCTTCCCACACTGTTGCGACGCAGCCACCCACGCAGACTAGGACTGCAATATTCTTTGCTGATGAAACCAGACACCATCAATACGCTTCCATATATCATGCAAACACCCAGAATTCAATTTCGTGTATATATGAACTTGAAAAAATCTTTCCTGAGATAAAATGTACTAGAATGGTAACGCATATTTATTGTCCCATTTTTTTGAGTCAAGCGTTGTGACAATTTAGTAAATTTACGGAGTGAAATTTAAGGGGACGGCCTTCACTGGCTTGCAAGGAGTAAAGGTCAGCACACAGGCCACCCAGATGAGTGAGATAGAAAAAACACGACATCAATGAAACGAAACTAACTCGACACTAAACTTAAACAAGAACACTTGAACAAGTAGCCTCAGTAGTTCTACAGGCTTGCTGATACCTAACCTTTGAGATTTGCACGTGTAGATATAGTGATGGGATTATGAAATTACTTCCACAGCATCGAGTGAGGTCCCTCTCTCTCTCTCTTTCTGCATTTCCTTCCCCCTCTCTCCCTTTAAGGTATACTTAGGAACAAAACATTTGGTCACAAACTAACTCATTTCAGTATTTCACCAGCTCAAAATGCTCCATGACAACATGGGCTCTCGCGCTACAGCTGCAGCAGGCTACCCTGCAGCTCTGAGTCATTCATTTGACAAACAATCCACTTAACTGCTCCGACCATCACAGTTGCCCCCACGCACTTCACTTTCAAAACTCCAATAATTCAAAAAAAGAAGCCACTCGCGGGGAGGCTACCAACATGGTCCATTCAAGTGAGCACAAGATTACTGGTGACTCTACAATTCACACACAATAACATTTCAGAACAAAGAGACTGAATTAGAAATGAGAAGTTGTCCTGCTGATGCGAGGGTCTGGCGGACATTATCGCACGCTTATGAGTGTAGCTTATACTGTAATTGCACGCTCGACCAATACATATGCGTTCATTTTGACATGGATTTATTCTTTATGTTAAGTAGAAATACGTTGTGTGCATTCGTTAGGATTTGCCTCAATCGTAAACTAAGGCGAGCTCATAGTGCACAACACAGGACACATTAAGGCTATTTCGCATTCCTTTCCTTTAAAAAGTTTGGACTGTTGCGATATTATTGCACAAGCGATGCCGCTCAGTAACATTTGCCTCCGCACGGCCCTGTCACACTTTCTTCACAACTCACATGTCGACGTAACGTGACTCTTGGATCAGTTCATTTTAAGACCTAAATTATTTAGACAAGTTTCAAAACAACTCAGAACTCATCCAGGTTCTGTCAATGAAAAGTAAACCAATAACAAAAATTGTCAGCATTTAACTTCCCTCCATTAGTTTTAATTTTTTCACAATTCATTATATCTACTTACGATAATTAATTAGCACGCATTCCACTGAGTGTTGATGAACAGCATCTCCTGTCATGTACAACACTTGACTTGTTCCCTTGTCATGAACCGCACCTGGAGTCACCAGCACTTACAATGACAGAGCGCCCTGAGCATCAACCTCCCTAAAAAATTATCCCAAAGAAATCTTTCTGAATAAATTCATTATAGTCTATAAAGTCTATAAATTTATTGCATCAACGCAAGCCAGAAATTGATTTTCAACAGTTAAAGAGAAATAAATCAGAAAATGGATGATGTGACTGAGCTGCAGGTTAAATTAAAGAGACTCGGGCTGTCACAGCTGCTGACCACGCTGTGACCTGCTGACACGAGCAGCGAGAGTTGCAAGATTCGTAGATTTCTCAAGTTGAAAGTACAGGTCTGCAATTTTTGGACCACAAAACACTTCTGCTTTTTGAAAACTGAGAAGAGCAGCCCAGGTACAGCGGGCAAAACGTTTCAAACGAAACGGACTTGTGGATCAGGAGAATTTTTGAAGAAATACGCTGAAATGCTTCACAAACTTAAAAAATTTGGAAGCGACAAAAAATCTTTATGATGAAGTAGCGGTATTTCCCCCCAAAGTTTCAGGACAACTGCTGATTAAATTGCTGCAGATCATTTCCTACGCATTCATGTCAGGTATAGAGGTATTAGTTGGATATCACGAATGTACTTGAAACAATGAATTTATTTCTGAAAATGCCTACGATGTTAATCTTCATCTCAGACACGGTCAACTACGTGACGCCTTTTACGACAGTCACATTTCGCATAAAGATAGCTATAGTGGGGTAACGTGAGTGGTGTGGATAACCACGTAAAGGCATATAACGCACGCTGCAATATGTGACGAGTAAACATGTTTCACTGGAAGCCTGTACTCTACGAGAGGTAATGCTTTTCGTTATTACTATGTTGAGAATATATCGAGAGTTATGCTGCTTCTCTAAATGCTAATATTTACTACTGCGGCCGCTACCTTAATTACGAAAAAAACCTCCGTGTTAATCAGGAGGAAGCTTCTCTACTTATTCTACGTATTGTAATGAGTTACAAGCATCTCTAAAGAGACTAAAAGCATTAATAAAGTCAGGAAATAAAAACTGCCGTAGCACCGTCGCTCATGGTATTTAAGATACAATAATTCCTGAAGTATTCCCCGAGTGCTCGCACCTGGCAGGTATCTCCTCAGCCAGACATCTTCGTCTCAAGTTCTTGTCTTTTTGCACTTGAGTTAAATTATCGAATTCCATCGTTCGAATTTATTATTATTTTTGGAGTCAGGAAAGGTATTTAACAAGCTATCAATTTTGAGAACAAGCAATGAAAATAAAACCTAAGCGTGTTGAGCACGCGCTACTGTCGACCACGTCTTCACTAACACAACCTTAACCCACAAAACTTACTATTCTGATGTAAAACCTAGAGTAGGAACCTAAGCAGTCCTTGTGCTCTTCCTCAAGCAGTTTCCCTCATAATTTTACTCACAAAATCACACTTTATCTCGATTGCTACTCTGTATTCGGTTGGGTGTGTCTGGGCCGCGGTAGAGAAAACTAGGTAGAGTCCTTTCTATAGGGGAAAATACACCTCCTCTTGTTCGGTTAGCCAATAGAACGGCTTTATTTCAAACAAACTTTATGACGTCACCATTGCGACATGTTATGCCAAAGTGTTGCCAGTGCAATGTGAGCGCTGCTATTGGTTCGTTACCACGACGTCACCATTGCCAACCGGTCGACAAAAAAAGACCTTGTCTGACCCTGCCTTGTTTCTTCTACCGTGATCTCAGCAAACGCAGGAGTGCCTCAGCGATGGCGGTGCGCAACCGGGCCAAACACACTCTGAACACTTCACTCGGTGACGTCCGGCAGGACAACGCGTCTTGTATATGTGGTGAAATCAAAGTGGTACAAATTAGTTCAGTAATTCAAATTGATTGCCTAATGCGATTCAAACAAATTCTACAGCACAGTCAAAGCATCAGCTCGTGTGATCGAAATCCAAAATTGTATTGTAGAGGAAGTAGATCAGTATGAGGTGAGGGGGCACACCTACATTGCACCTCTAATATTATAGTCAAATGTCTTTCTTTGACATGAAATAAAAATGTTTCAATCAAGTAATAAAAAAATTCGTTAGGTGTCACTGTTTTCCACATAATTTTATTTATCCTCGCTCTATTTTTGCGTAGAACACAACATTTCGCACATAATGTTGGCGCAATAAAACCAAGCAGTCAAAATAAACCTTGTCACCATTATACTACGGGCAAATATTACTGCTATGGAACGTGGTTACGAACACGAACTGGCGACACTTACCGATGACTTCATAGAATAAATAAAATTTACAAGTCCTCTTTCTGAATTATAGTCTCATGATGAAAAAATGCTGCTCACAACAAATGAGCGGCATGACGTACTATGCGCACGAGAACAGATCGCACACGAGAACAGATCGCGCACGAGAACAGATCGCACACAAGTGAGCAAGCCACTTCCAAAAAAACATCCCGCTTCTCTACGGTCAATTGGAGGTCATGTGCCTGAGTGGTCGGAAAAAGTAGGGGTCTATTGCTCATTTACTTCAATAGTAACCTTAATAATAAAAGGTCGAGCGAGACTCTAATGGAAAGTAACAGTGATACAAGCATTTCATAATGAGTGAAAATTCTACTTAAGACAAAAATCTCAGGAGTAAGACTGATCATTCGCTCCCCCTCTAGAAGATGCCCTCCTACGAATCGTAGATAGTTGTAAGTTAGGTAAGCGAGAACAAATGATTAGACATCCGAGAGTACCTGAGTCGAAAACATGCATTTGGTTGGTAAATTCTGTGCAGAAAACAGCTTACAATTTTCTGAAATCAAGAAATTCTCCTAAAACTTGAAGGGATACATATTATTTTCAAATTGAGTTGTTTCGGGCATCATAAAAGATTTATTATTGCTAAAATTTCATCAGTTACTTTCCTTATCTCAAACTAAACCCGACCCTAACTGACTTGCGAAGCCTCGACCAGACTGAAGCCTGGAGCCTGCGCTCTCTGTAACCTGCCGAACTGACTGAGGTGTGCTCTCCATTTGGAGTTACATTCATGCATTGAGGCTAAAGGTAAAAGTTTAGGACTTGTTACCCGAGTAGGTGATATTGGATGATGCTGTCTAACATCGTCTACTCATTGTCTGCACTCAATTTGTATTCGACCAAACATTATTTCACAATTTAAGAGAAAATCAAGTAACCCTAAAAACATTTAAAAAGCCTGCAGGGTTTAAACCTGGATATTTATTGTAATTTGAAGACAATAAAATAGAAATGAATAAGTTGATACAGAGAAGTCCGGGGAGCGAGCCCGCTCGCTGACACTCTGTCTATCTCTCTCTGGCTCGTAAATTTTTGGACAAAATGTGACATCGACTAATGTTACACGGACTAAAGTTACATGGACAAATTGCACAAGTGTAATTGAAAGATTAAACGATCACCACCCTGAAGGTGAAAGAGAAATATGTCATCAGGAAACACGATCTCGTTTGCTCCATACAAAAGATAGGCGTCACACACAAAACCTGCAGAACTTGAACAACGACTAATATTAGAAAGAGATAATCATAAAGCAATTGACCACGACATAATGATAAAGTGGATAAAACTTGTACCTTGAGCAGTGAATTGTTCCTAAGTTGTGATATTGCGGCCTGAAACTTCAACTTAAGCTCTAATTGTGCCCTCAGTTAGTGGCTGAGATCGCCTGCGAATTTGTAGCTTGCATCGGAATGGGTCACGTCGTACGTTACTTTTATGTGAACACTTCACTTCCGTGACTTATATTAAAATTTGTTGTCAAGTTTATTCACATTCTAGGCGCATTCGATTAGCATGAAGAAATTTCCTTTCTCCAACAAAAACGTAAGAAATAATTGTGAGTTTGCGCAGAATGCAACACGTCAGTGAATGGTGCAGATCGGGGCTTAACATCTAGCGCCCCTCATGCGACACATAAGTCTTTCGCTCAGTGGATTAGATTAGATTAGATGGAAGTTTAAACCTCGCTAACAGTTAAAAAAAGAGCATTCCGAAGAGAGGAAGGAGGAAGGCACCATTTAAAATGGAGATAAGGGAAAGCTTAATCTATGCAGATGGGGCATAGAAACAGCAAGTCGAGAAAGAAGTTCATGAAACAAGATAAAAGTTGAAGGAGAAAGTAGTAGGGCCCTAAAAACAGGACAGCAGTTATCCGAAAAAACGGTTGTTCTAAACATAACAAAAACATTTCATTTCAACAAAAAAAGGCCTACCTAACTCTCAGCTCGGGCCCATACATTTTCCCCCTGGGAGCGCTGATTCCCATGGAGACAATATTTGTATCCCCCTGAGGGGTCTCCCTCGGTGGCCTCACCTCGCATCCCAGCGTTCCTGAACAGTCGCAGTTCACAAGTAACTCAGAACTCACTCACCGTTCGAGGAGTTGTTTTCCGAATTTCGTCGAGTGCGTCGAAGCAGGCGACACTTGACTCAGTGAGTGCATTGACCTCACGCAGTCTCGAGGCCAGGGCTTAGATGTCATGTAATTCAAGAGCACACCTCGCCTTGTTTATTTCAGTGCACTGTGCCCAGTTTAACTTTTTCGCCGCCTGCATGCATGTTTTTTGTCGCCTAAGCGTTTTAATCGCTTAAATCGCTTAGGCGGCGAAAAAGCATTAATGCAGACGGCGAAATAGTTAAACTGGTTCCTTGGTATAATGAACGCGTTAATTCGTGCATTTCAACACGCGGCGCAGAAGCAGCAGAGCGATGATTGAGTGCTGATGCCAACTGGCGAGTCCAATCAAAGCGCCTTCGCTAAAATTCATGGCAAAAATACAACTTTCGATCCTTCTGGCAGGCTTAGGAAAGAAACATTTTTTATCAAACTTGAGCATTGCAGAAATAAATCTAGCACACTTATTGGACCACAAAGAAGAGCAGATCTTACTCGAGGATTCCTTCAGGTTTAGTTTCAACACACACAGAAGCACAATCCAAACTGAGATCTCACAACCGTAGTGCCAGCGCAGGAGCACAGACGACTGATGTGACGCGCATGCGCACCACAGCGCATGGTAAAGAGGTACGCTGAACGAAATTTTTGCGTAAAGGCAGAATTTTATTTTCGTTGAACAGCTGAAAGCAAGAGTTGGAGCACCGGAAGCAGAATTTTATATTCATTGAAGATCGGAAAACAAGAGTTGGCGCACCCACCCGGGCGGTGGAGGAACATTTCGGTTCCAGACGGTTAGCAAAAATAATTTCATCGTAGAGGCTGCTACAAGTTTCTTCGTCCTGCATCCCGAACATAACACGAGGCAAGCCACAGCAATGAAGCAGCAACAACAGCAATTTTAGCAGTTGCAGTAACAATCATAACAGTAACAAGACTCGCAACAATAACTCATAATGGTCCCAACAATTATTCATTCGAAGCAACAATAGTTATTATTAGTATTATCATTACTATTACAATTAGGATGATAAGAGCACATGCATTCATGATAATCTGACAGTTAGTCACAGTGGTCGCTTTTCTATTGATTAAACTATTCCTAAGGGTGAGCAAAGCTTTGGTTGCAGGGAGACATCGTCGCAGCAACGTTGCTCATCGTTCACGTGTGAACCGTTCCCATTTCAAAGTGAAAATGTGATATGCAAACATCGAAAAATTAACATCTACAAGAATTCAGTATAATAATTGAGACCAACACACGTTTCTGGAATTTGCCAGAGTTCGTATTTCAAAGTGAAAATATGATAAATAAACATCGGGAAATTAACATCAACAGGAATTCAGTTTAACAATCTACACCAACGCACGTCTCTGGAATTTACCAGCATCGGTTAGGATCATCGACATCACACTACGGGGCTGGCAATCACAAAATTAAGGAGCAGCATAGCCACAGGAGTCAGGGAAGAAGAGCCTAAATTGAAAAATATTACGGAGTCTTAAGACTGGCATCCCTCACCGGTCAAACGAACAGGAGATCTTTGAACTCGTATCATGTACCAAGTAAGTTTCTTCGTAATCTTCGAAGCAGAGTATAAATTTTTTACAGCTTTTTGTAACTACACTTTTATTTAAACACGTATCCTCGTATGAATTTCTTACACCACGGACTTCTTTTTCTATCAGATTGAGTAGGCTGAAGATTAGAGAAAGATTTGTTTCCCGAGTGTTCCCTCGAGGGAAGCTGAATCCTTCCATAAGTTCAAACTTTTGAACTCTTCCCCTCACTTCTTTGGTAGAAATAAAAACATGTATACAAAAAAATAGAGCAAATTTGGCGACCATCATCACTCGGACGACAACAAACAATGACCAAGCGGCAGCTACACTCAGCGCCGCCCACCGTGCGACGGGCAACGTTGCTGCGACGATAACGCCGTTGCAAAAAGAAAAACTCGGCAGCTGATGCCGCAAGCGGTGGTCACCACTATATCAAAACAGACTTTTCGTCGAAAAGCTTTGAAACATTACATAACTATCAACGATCGTTCATTAATACTACAATGGTGCATCGTAAAGTTGAGATCAACGCCTAGACAACTTTAGAGTTGGGGCAGAGCTTTGGTCGCAGTTTGGGATGTTGTTCTGAGGCGCGTCAGAGGCACCTCTCTCTTCTGTGTGGGCACTGGACCCTCATGTAGTGCTGTGCTGTGCAGCACTGGGCCCTCATGTCGTGCTGTGCAGCACTGGGCCCTCATGTCGTGCTGTGCAGCACTGGGCCCTCATGTCGTGCTGTGCAGCACTGGGCCCTCATGTCGTGCTGTGCAGCACTGGGCCCTCATGTCGTGCTGTGCAGCACTAGGCCCTCATGTCGCGCTGTGCAGCACTGGGCCCTCATGCTGTGGCGTGCAGCACTGGATGCTCTCGCTATCATAACGTTCACGCTACGATCATTTGAAGAGTTTCGTAGCAAACATGTCTCCCCTGCACAGCAACACGCGCGCCATTCAACAAATTACTCCACAAAAATCAGTGAAAAGTAAATTTCCGTCAGGTCGAAGTCCAAGCAAGAGAGAAATACGTAAATTTTCTCCAGACACTTTTCACTCTCAGAAGCTCTTACAGATCTGCGCACATTCGTGTCATTGCAGCAAACAACAAACGGCACATTAAAATTAATTAATTCAATCACAAAAGTGAATAACAATATACAGATAAAATCTTAACACCTCGGAAAATATGAGTTATCATTGGAGCACACTTTCGGTAAAAAGTCATTCACATAAAAATATCTCATGTCTAATTTTGCGACATTTTCCAAATCTAGAAATATATTTTGCGCTGAAAAAACTCAGTTTTCAGCGAAACTTACACGAACTCGGAAACACCGAGCGCTTCAAACACAGACCATATCTCAAAAATTGTCCGAAGCAAAGTCTTTGGTGAACTTCACACGGAATACTAAACACTTTGACTGCGGCTGGTAAAACTGAAGTTTAATATTCAAATCCAATTTAAAGTCAATTGTTCAAAATAATGTTAAAAATAGCATTTATTAACTGGATCGAGTCTTCATTTAGTTTTCATTCAGTGTAGATGAAAATTGAGGTTTTGGCTACTGGTCGATCAGCAGCATTATGAAATTTCCCTCCGTGTACCACCGGTGGCTCACGTCGCAGTCAAAGTGTTAAAATACTACAGAATTTATCTGAAAAAATGGGTGAGTGAGAGTTGTCGCGTCTGGAAAGTTAACCCCGGAAGAGTGAGGCAGCGCTTCTTGCTGGAGGCCAGGGCGAAGTTCGGCAAATCTTGTTATGGTGGCGTGCGCTCGCTGTACACGGTGGTGCAGATGTGGCACAAAACAATGACACAAACAAAAACTCAATGCTAAACTGGCATAAACTAACACTCAATGCTAGACTTTCTCTGGTCTACTCTTGGGCCGAATGATGGCTTGCAGCTAACGTAGGATTGAGAATCAAAGTTCGTGCAGGGGGTACTTCAAAAGATTTCGTTGTCACACTTGCAGCAGCGACGTCTCGAGTTCAGGGAGTGAATGTAGAGGCAGTCACCGAGCACAGAATTGGTCCTCTAAGCACCATACGGAGGTCGCGTGTCAACACCTCGTCTTTGAATCAATAATTGAAGATGAAGGTAGAAAAAAGATCCGCAAATATCAGGGGATTAAAACAAGTAAATGAGACGACACTCCGTTATAAAAACTTGGAGCAAAAATGAAAAAGAATGAATTAAAATAAAGACATAAATAATAGATAGCAAGTGGAGAAATACAATTGGGGCGAGAGGAATTGCTTTAGGTTTCCAAGGCAGATAATATGACTCAACAATGAGTGTAGTCTTGTATTGGTCAACTCGAAGGATCCAACCAGAAACAAACGGAAGGGAAACGACCAGAATACAACGAAGTTCACAACCGTCATTACTTAGCGATTTATAAATACATCAGAGATGTACTCGTGAATTTAATGGAAAAATACTCACTGCAATGAACACATGGAAAAACATGACAGAGCGACGGCTGCACTTTTTGAGGAGAAGCGCTGCATTCGCGAGATATAAAGTTGAACCTTTCAGTGGATGCAATGGTTTCCCTGGACGCCAGGATTACATCCAGGATTGCAGGATGCATCGTTCCCTAGATGGTAGGAACGATGCGAGGTTCCCTGACATCGCGTGGTCACCACACGACTAGTGGCCTGAAAGATTATTCGTCAGACAAGATTGCGTGTTTCCAAAGCTGTCGTGTCCAGTTCCGGAGTCTTGACGTCACTGCAATGACCTCACAGCGTTGCGCAGCAGCACGTTGCTCTCTGGGACGGTCCCTTTGCCTCGCATGGTCACCATAAGCAGCTCTCAATGACGACTATGATAGGCAGACCGGGTTACGGAGATGGGTGTTTTATTCGACGGATGGTCGTCAGCGGCAGTGTAGTCTAACTTCATCTGAGGACTCTCCATTTCAACCTTCGACTTCTATGGCCTAGACAACTTTCACGCATTGTTCAGTCGCACAGAAGACACCTTTCCATCAATCGAGTAAGTAATTATGACCGAGCAGTCCTTCAGCACCCACGAGCTTGTCTGTTCTGGATTCAGCAAGGCTAGCTTTATTGATTACGTCTCTGAGGGGTCGGTCATGTCATGTGTCTCAGAGAACAACATTTATCGTACAACTCTCACATTGGCAGATGCTCTGCTCTTTCGTGCCGCTAGGGGGCAGATTCTTGTGACATGCTCCGGAGTTGTGTTGGACGGTTGAATTACGACACATTTTGTATTGATTACTTCTGTTGTTGTGTCGTATTCCTGGATTCTTTCACGAGGCACCACATTGTAGAGTTTCTCCACTGCAGTCACATGTGTAGACTGCCTCTCTGCACGACAGCCACATGTGTAGACTGCCTCTCTGCACGACAGCCACATGTGTAGACTGCCTCTCTGCACGACAGCCACATGTGTAGACTGACACTCTGCACGA
>JACJUY010008565.1:24087-37391 GCA_014220935.1 Platorchestia sp. MABIK | reverse complement strand
GACATGAAAAAATAAATCAGCTTAAAATGGAGTATATTGGGTTGGCCAAGAAGTTCATTTCATTTTTTGAGTCTATTTTCTGACCTTCTAAGTTTCGCTTTTAAATTCACATTTTCTAAAACCAGTATTAGTTACAGCAAGCATATTCACGTCAGTTTGCAATAAGCCTCCAAATAGAGAAGTTCTAACATTTTTGCTTGCGTTCGAGCCCCTGAAATGGTGGACCCAGCACAGAACGACATCTAATACTTTACTTCAGAAAAAAATACACAAAATATAAAATACCCTAAATTCCGCCACACCAGAGGCTGACTTTGATGAGAACATAGAAACGTGAGGGATTTCTCCCTCAACATTGAGTAGAACTGAAAATGCCATGATGTAATTTTCATGGTTCTGAGCAGGCTAAGCTGCCAGGATCCTCGCAAATTATGAACATTTAATGCAATCACAATGTATGAGACGCTACTGCGCACTATGTACCAAAATTTGATTCTTTTGTTACTGGAATATATCGATAGAATAAAGTGAACCAGTTCACATGCGTGATAAGGAAAATTTCTCATCGTTTGCACGTCATGTACACAAAATATCACGAATGAGCCATGAATGAACTCATACACAAAATTGTATACAGCACTCAATTACAGGACACGGCTCAAATGTCCATACGTTTAAGAAATGTGAACCGATTCATTTGTAGTCGATTCATTTTCTATTTCAAACAATTCTTTGATAAAAAGCACTTTCACTCTCATTGAATTACGCATAACAATATTAGCTTGTAATGTGACATTAACTTACCGCACATCATACAGAGTAAATAGGACATAGGCTACTCAAAATGACGAAATGGAAGAACAAAAATGAATGAGCTACTAAAAATGACCAAATGGTAAAAAAAAGAGGACACAAGTTCTTAAAAATGACCAAATGGCAGAGCGACTAGGACATAAGCTCCTCGAGAAGCCACTAACTAAGTGAACATTGGAGAGCGCAACAAGACGCACCTGGACGACGCTCGCGAGGCCGGGCAGCAGCACAGGCAGCGTGCGGGGTTCCTTGTCCCCCAGCCCCAGCCACCCGCCCTCGTTGCTGCTCCCCCACACCAGCACCTGCACAGCGTCTCGCGCACTTGTACGTGGCATGGTGTTACACACGGTAATATAGTCACTAGTGTTGTGTGGTACACGTGGTACCGTCTTCAGGTAAGAAGAGCAAAATAGTATCACTAGTACAGTATCACATATGATAAAATACACCATTCATGCGAGTTACACACATTAAAATACCATCACCAATCACGTATGTTACCACAAATGTAACACCATCATCACAAATCACCGTTAACTGTAATTCAGTAGTTACAGATGTCACACCTGCAAGTGTCTCCACTGCACACATATGCTCCCAATACCGTCCCAACAGGGGAGTGCCACCACACCCAGCACCCACCAGCACCCACCAGTACCCGCCAGCACCCACCAGGATAATGGTAGGCCTAAAAAATTCTACCCACCACCACACCCACACACCCACCACATACACCCACCGCCACACACACCCAGCACACACACCCAGCACACACATCCAACACACACATACAGCACACACATACAGCACACACACCAGCCCCCACCTTGCCCTCAGAGGTGACGGCGAGGAAATGCTTGGCGTCGGCGTGGCTGCGCACGCGCGTCACGAAGCAGCCAGCAGGCAGGGGCAGCTGCTGCAGCTCAGAACTGATCCTGCTGCCCAAATGATAACTGCTCTTGGAATTGTGTTCCTCTTCCTTATTTAACACTTCGAGTGCAACGTGACCCACCGGTGGTCACTGAGAGGATTTTCATGATGCTCCTGACCGACTAGCAGTCACTAACTCAATCTCGATAAATGTTCAATGAAGACTAAGTGAAGAAGCAATCTATTTAATGTTTGTTATTTTCAAAATTAATTTCTAAAATTAACTCTACTTTCGGACGAAAATTGAACTTCAGTTTAACCCGCTACGCTTAACGTGTTAAAACCTCCGCTCTGTCAAAAAATTTCCTGTGTCATACAACTTGCCCTCTAGAATAAGGATCAAGAAATAAACTAAGACACATTGTAAAAGCTGCATCATATACAGTAAGGCGTTCGCAATCTGTGAGTGGCAAGAGGCACTTTCAAAGCACGGAGTGTCCGTACATCGATAAGGACAGACACTTCTGAGAAGTGATGGTGAAATAGAATGATATCCTAGCACAGCAAGTGAGCTCTAAAAAAAAGTTAATGCAAACTGAAAGAACAAAACTTGCATAACATAGGAGTAAAATTCAATCGTGGATAAACTAAATAACAAGAAAAATTATGCGTCAAGATCATAAACACAATAAAAACCAAAGGTAGACATTAATAGCCACGACATGTTGGGCGAACAAAAAAAATCAAAATATAAAAACTACAAACAATTGAAATAAGAAAATGAGCAAATTGAAAACCTGACCATAAATAAGAGGACCATAAGATCCACAAACAAGAGGATCTGACCCCTGGCTGACGTAAGGCATGGAGTACAGGTCGCCCTCGGCGGTGAGGACGACGAAGGCGGCGTCGCAGCAGGCAACCTCCTGCACGTTGAGGCCTGCGAGCGGCTCGTAGTAGTTCAGTGCGCTGGTGGCCGCCGTGGAGGGTGCACGCGTCTCCTGGCTCTCCTGGCTCACCGCGCCCCAGGCTATCACCTGCGCGGTGTTGTGAACAGGGGTTATTGCTCGCAGTGTTGCACACTAGGATTATATATTCACTGTGATGCACGAGGATTATTGCTTGCTGTGTTGTGCACAAGGATTATTGCTTACAGTGTCATACACAAGTCCATGATTATGGATTAACCTCTTGGAGGAAAGGCAAGATTTATTATACGAGATATTGTACTTATAGCTATACAGGATACACAAATTGAAGAATATTCAGTGCCAGTTTTTTAAAACAATATTAATGTCAGAGATCGCCAGAGATTGGAAAAAGAGAACTGACAACACAGTAATTGGAATTCTCATTTTGAAATTAATACACGAAAGGGTAGTGCTTTCGGTGTACCTAACAGCGTCGGTCAAAAAAAACAACACCTCAAGACGTTCAATTGTGCAGTATTAGAGAAGAGCCAGATGGAGCTAGGTAGGAATAGTAAGTGTGTACTGCAAACCAACATAACAGGCTTATAAAGACTAGCAATTCGAAGATGAGTAGCATTCACGTACTACAGACCAACATCACAACAGGCCTATAAATGCGAGCAACTCTCGGCTGAGCGGCAAATTACCTGCGAGTGCTTGCGGGAGTTGGGAGTGAGGGGGGCGGAGTGGGGGAGGGGGGGCACGAGGGGGGACGCCAGCCTGTCCAGGTGGGCCAGGATGACCACAGCCGCCTGCTCCAGGTCTACGGGCGTGGCGTCGTCCTCAGGGAGCTCGAGGTACCGCAGCAGGCTCTCCGTCGGGCTTGCCTGCACACACAATTCAGTCTCACACGCTTGTCTTATGGAACAAGGCCAGAAAATTTGAATTGGCTTATCTATAGGACGTGGTTTGGTTTTTCTTACTTAGCTACGAAACCAGAAAGATTTCAATTAACTCATCTCTGGGATGGGGTCTGGTTTGTCTTACTTAACAACAAGGCCGGAAGAGTTTAAATTAACTCATATCTGGGAGGTGGTTTGGCTTGTCTCACCTAACAACAAAGTTAACCTCACCTAAATTAGCTTTAAAGAGTGGCTTAGTCTGGCTCGCCCCGGCTCGCCCCGTATTCAGATCTAACCACGAAGACACATCAACTTGAATTTCATAGGTTTTTAAATGTACCAATCTAGTAAAGTCGGTGTCAATTTAAAAAGAGAGCAGCAATGCAAAAACCATGAAGTAAAGAACAAAACAATGAATGCTTTATCAGAAGTATAGCCCACTAAAGGAAAGCTCTAAACAAAATCCTCCCAGGCTCCTTCACCGCACCCTGCCACGTGGCCATTACAAGGTACAAACGAGAGCAGACTATGTGATTAGTTACTATGTAAGCTTTGTTTTGGAAGCGCACTCACACAATGCAGAGCAGAAGCACAGGAGAGTGTCAAATACAACAAGCCAAATACAATGTCCTGAGGTATCAACCCCACATGAGAACTATAAAAAACACGCTGTGTGCGATACGACCCATCGGTGGGTCGTGCTGAAGTTTTTCCTGCTGCAAAACGACCCATTGATGGGTCGTTTGAAAAAGTTTCAACAATCTTTTAAAATTAATAGTATTTAAAGGATCCAGTTAATGTTTGATAT
Source organism: Platorchestia sp. MABIK (assembly GCA_014220935.1). NCBI lineage: Eukaryota > Metazoa > Arthropoda > Malacostraca > Amphipoda > Talitridae > Platorchestia > Platorchestia sp. MABIK. The sequence continues at coordinate 33,087 of JACJUY010008565.1, read as the reverse complement.
TTATAAAAATCCCAACAATTTTTGGAATTTAATTTCGAGTTGAATCCTGAACTTCAGTTGCGGTCAACGCGTAAGACATCTTACGCAATAAATCATGTAGCTAACCGAGTCGAGGGTGGGGATGAAGTCTTTTTTCTCAGCGCGCGCAGCCCCGGAGGGTGACGGCGGCGTGAGGTCCTGGAAGCGGCGCAGGAGGGGCACCAGGGGCGCGCTGGAGCACTCCCCACTCACGCGGTTGTCCGCCTGACACAATCATTAACTCAGTCACACTTTTCCCATTAAACACATATTTTGTTGCCCCTAAATTTTAACACATAATGTTGTCACTAAATTTGAACGCATGTTATTGTTGCTAAATTTTATCACATTTCCATACTATTGTCCTCGTCACCAAACGGTCAATAACTATATTCGTCAACGAAAGAATAATGCAGATGAGCATATTATATCAGAAGTATCCGCTGTCTTCAACAAAAGGTAAGAAGTTCCGTGCTGTAATGCGTCTTATATACGTATTAAATTTCATTTCCTAACAAAACGCATGTCTGTTTATAACCAGAGGCAGAAAATATTATCATGGATATCTTTAATAGACACAGGGTAATTATTCATAAACTCCAATCCCCGCACAAAAGCACTGCTCAGCATGGTCCCAGTATCTGGTTGTTTAACCTTCTATTAGTACATGGTTGCCAAGCCTAGGACCAATACTTGGGCGCTAAACCTGGTCCCAGTACCTGGTTAAAAAGAATGGTGTCAGATCCTGGTTGTTCAACCTTCTACCAGTACCTGGTCGCTACGATTGGCCCCAGTCCCCGGTTGCTAGTGCTAGTACCTGGTTTCTAGGCCTAGTGCCAGTGCCTGGTCGCTAAGATTAGTCCCAGTCCCTGGTTGCTAGTGCCAGTACCTGGTTCCTAGCCTGGTCCCAGGCGTGCAGGAGCAGCAGCACGCCGGACAAGAGAGCGGAGAGCGTGGCGCGCTGCAGGCTGAGCTGCAGCACCAGCAGCAGCGCCAGGTGCCGGTCTGCCAAGGGGGCGCACACGGGCCCCGCCGGCGGGGGCGGGTGGCTCGGACCCAATATTGACGACATGCTCACTGCACGCGACAGTGTTCCCTCAAATCTCAAACGAAACAAAAATTATGATTGCTCCTAGGAAAGTAGAACACAAGAATAGACTAGTTAAATTTTGACATATTGTTCTTGCTAGATTTGAACACAGATTGTCACCTTCATACCACCATACCACTGCACGCGACAGTGGCCCTCAAATCTCAAACAAAACTAAGTGTTCCCAAGAGAGTAGAACAGAAGAATAAGCCAGTTAAATTTTGACACATGTTGTTGCCGCCACTAGATTTGAACACAGATTGTCACCTTCACACCACTGCACGTCACAGTGTTCCCTGAAATCTCATGCTCAAGAACGGTATTCTCTTGGAAACGAAAATTATTACGAGTGCTCCTTAGACAGTAGAACCCAAGAATAGGCTAATTTAAACTACCGTATCTCAAATGAAGTACTGTGTTACAGTTAATTGAGCAAGTTGCATGTCTGACTATGAAGCTAACTTTGAGGCCATCCTATTTCAATTACAACCGAAACGACACTACAAAAATGGAGAACAGGATGTCAAATTGAACAGAAGAAGAAAATTTGAGAGATGAGGAGTAGAATTAGAGAGACGAGGAGTAGAATTAGAGAGACGATGAGTAGAATTAGAGAGACGAGCAATAGAATTAGAACAATAGAGTAGAATTACAGAGACAAAGAGTAGAATTAGAGAGCAAAAGAATAGAATTAGAACAAAGGAGTAGAAATAGAGCAAAAGAGCAGAATAAGCGAGACGCTGGCGGTACCAGTGGCGGCGCTGGTGTCGACGCTGCCGAGGGCCACGGTGACCAGGAAGGTGTTGGCGCGAGACATGGCATCCAGCCACACGCTCGACAGATTGGACTCGTCAAACAGGCAACCTTCTGGCAACGTTTCGAGAGCAGCCAGCGACTCCTGGAAAGACAGCAAGAGGCTAGAATAGACGGTTTTTTGAATTGACCTAGCTTTCAAATATTTAATGGAGAAAAAGCTAGAATACAGACAAAAAAGTGCTATGTTCCTTAAATTGTTCGAGTTTCTAAAGAATTGAATACTTTGATGTGCTATTCTTCTACGCCCAAACTGCATAAAGTTTTCAATGTCCACAGACTATTCAAGGCTAAATTAAAAAAACTACACATTTATTTTTTAATTCATGTCGAATTTGTGTCATAATGGACTTCTTGAGGTTCACTACCCAGAAGCAGCTCTGTCCCTATTGTGATGTTTGTCACAACTTGATGCCAGTGCCAGTCAAATAAATCGAAAAACGATGGTTTCAAGAACAGTGAGACAAGCCAAAAAATTCTGAGTTGAGGGCTAAACTTTGTCAATATATCTTTTAAAATAAACCTTGACTTATTTTTAAAGCATTTTTTTCACACATCCGATTTCACTCCTTATTTGATCACTTGAACATTTTATATTCTACAGGCTACTTTAGCCTAGTCTGCTCAACTGTTCTACTTGGCTACTCCCTCACTCCACTTCAATAATGCTTGTCTCTCACTCAGTCAGTCCGCGACATTTAACAGATATTTTTTAACACCTTCGTTCCTAAGCTTCATCCTTAGCGCTTCTTTTAATCTCAGCACTGCATCAGTCAAGTACTACTTGCACTTTCACACAGATTTCCGATATCCCCTCTAAATTAATATTTAAACATCTTTTGCAAAGATAGACTCAGGCACTCAAAAACTTACATGTATACAAACACTGAACACTCAAAAGGCTAGGAACACTGAAATGATTACACTAAACTAAATTCAAATCACAAACCATCGATTAAATGACCTTAAACGTGTTTAAAAGCAGAATCTCGAACAGAAATGGTAGCACGATCACAGTGATAATAACCCAGGAGGTCTTCCCCAACATCTAAAATTTCGAGGTCAACTTTTGGGAGAATTGTAGATGACTCTCATCTGTTACCAAGAGCAAAGCAATACACCCAGATGTGCATGCTACTGTCTAACTTCAGATGCAATAAATGTTATGGGACACTTGTACAGACGACTCATCAATGGTCTGTTACCAAGAGTATAGATACTGATGTGCACGCTACTGTCTAGTTTCAGATAAAATAGATTTAGATACAATAAATTTCAGATACAACGAAGCTCCAGTTATTACACATGGATCAGCATGCTACTGTGTATTTTCGGATACAATCAATTTCCGATAGAACGAAGCTCAAGATATTATACACGGATGAGCATGCTACAGTGTATTTTCGGATACAATCAATTTCCGGTGCAACTAATTTCAGATGGAACGAAGCTCAGGAGTTTCTGGTGACTACAAAGAATAAATTTTAGATACAACGAAGCTTAAGAGAATCCTCCAGTGACCACAGAGACCTGCAGCAGTTCCGTGCACAGGTCTGCGTCCTCCCCAGAGCGCCAGGCCCTCCTGAGGAAGGCGAAGGCGAAGCTGAGCGCAGCACGCGACCCCACACGGGCCAAGCCGAGGGTGGCTCGGTCCCCCGCCGTCAGGGAGCCTCCCGCCAGGATCCCCAAATTAGAACTCTTCTTTTTGTTGGTCTTGTCATCGCCAGAGTCCGGCGCTGCCCCAACACATGTGTTGTCAGACGCAGCTCGAGATTTTTTCTCAACTGCAACAGCTGTCTTGGTGGAGGTAGCATTCTGCAGCTGAGTTCGGCGCAGCGCTACCAAGTACCTGAGAACTTCATTCCATTAACTCACGTTTAAATCAAATTACTGAACAAATGTTAACCCCTAATGAATTTCCTTGTGTACAAATTCAGATGGATAAACAGGCAGCTGAAATAAAATTACGGCTATGGGAATATTCAAGATTTCAAGAACTCAACATCTCCGATGAAACACTGAATCAGAAATCCATAATGTTTAAGAAGTCATCACGGCATATTCTAATACAGAAATTCAACCAAGATCATACATGCAGACTGCGGTTTGACTAGCGCAGAAGATTAAAAGTTGTCAACTGTGAGACAAAAGTTTCTGCACCAAAATGGAACTCCATTCAAAAAGGACTCACTAGATTAAACATCTCTCACAATGTCAAATACAACACAGCCGACAGCCGTGCAGGATCAGAAGCTAAAAAACTTTCCGACAATTTCCAACCGAAGCACATAAGCATCTAACCTACAATTGCACAACTGAATGCTCCACTTACTTAGCCGCCAGTTATCTCCGTCACACTCGCATCACAAACAGAGAATTGCAAGACACGGTTTTCCTCTGAAGTTGCAGCAGATATAGCGTGAGGTCTACCGCGATATATCGCCTACCCAGGTGCAGTTTGAGATGTACAAATTAAGTGTTTAAATGTATGGAAATAAGTGATATCCATTAGTAACTTAACCAAACCTCACGCTTTAGTACTAGCTGGAGGTAGATCTCATGCTATTGTGTGGTAGCCCTCACGCTATAACATTAGTTACCTAACCTAACCTCACGCTATATTACTAGCTGGAGGTAAATCTCATGCTATAGTGCGTTAGACCTCACGCCACAGCATTAGTAACCTAACCAACCTCACGCTATAATTCAGGCTAGAGGTAGATCTCATGCCAGACCTCACGCTACGGTGACCACCCACCGCTGCAAGACCATGAAGCGCTGCTGTATGCGGTCGCCGGAGAGGGTGGAGGCGGCGGCGGCGGTGCAGCGCTGCAGCTGCTCTGCGTGCAGCTTGTCCTGGCACTGCTGCAGCGCCGCAGGGCTCGCCTGCTCACCCCACGTCCACGACGCCAGCACGCTCTCAGACGACGGGCACTCTCGCTCTGGGGGAGTGCATGCAGTCAAGAAATAGTGGGCCACTTAAATTTGCAAATTATCCTCAAGTTAAAGAGTTGGTCGTCATTTGATGTGCACTGGCTTGCCTCTTGAATGAATATTGGTACGTCATTTTAATGTTTCTTCTTTGGTGGCGGTTCAGAAAGCCTTATTCTTCAAGTTCATCACATGTTCAAATGTAAAAGTAATCCCTTATCATTTTGACTAAGTGATAAGTCGTTATCTTTGTATGTTAACACATGACAAACTCGAACAATATCGCAAAGTTGAAAAGTTGGAAAAGCCTCATTCTATTATCCCCTGACTGTGAACTGAATTTTTATCCTTTCTCTCCCATTGATTTCATGTTACTAGTTTTACACTAATTAGCGCTCATCCTAAAATCATCATTGCCGGCACACCACTTTTTGGAGGTGCAACTATGGCTGATCTTAGGAGTTAAGAGAAGAGCTCTACTCTCAAATACTATCTCAGGTCATTCAATTCTACAATACATAATGCATAAAAACAATTTTATAATATATAACTCAAAATACAGTGTTTATCAGATTACATCTTCACAAATCCATAAAAGGGTGAATCCTTACCAAGCAGAGGTTTTTCAGCCTTATCATCTCTGGCTCCCTCAACCAGCTCAGCATTAATTTAGAAACCTCTAGTGCAAACACACAACTCTTGAATAAATAAGATCTTCAAGTGACTCTTTTGACGTCCCAAAAATTTGCTGCCACTGACTAGGGTTGAATGCTACTGAAAAGTTGAATAGATATCCCACTAGTTGAGCAATTTGTAAACAGTACATTGCCTCACCAAATTGGCTTTGCTCCTCCCTCTCTGCCTTCTGGCACGCCTTGCAGTTGCAGCCACTCGCATCCCTGCACAGCTGCCCACTGCAGCACGAGCACTCCAGCGTGTTCACCCCGCAGTACAGGCGGCCATTGGTGCCTGGACAACATGATAAGTTCAAGAGAGGCAGCACGATTGTCACTAGTATCAAACAGACTCTCGAATTCATAAAACAAAAATTCAATACTTTGCTACATAACCCAAACAAAGATAATTTCCACGCTGTTAAGGGTGAGAGCACATAAGAAATGCTTAATTATTTCTATTCAGATGAGTGCATTGCAAAAACATTATTAAAACAACTAAGAGGAAAAGAAGCAGCTTTTTATACTGCTATTCAAAAATGCTGCCAAAATTTTTAATACCCACTAAAACTTTGATCTCAGCTACAATATTCCTCTAGGATGCATAAGAAATTGAAGAAGCCATCATAAGTGCCTCAATGGCAGCAAAAAAGACATAATGTTGAGATACAAAGATATAACAATATAACGTTGATTGTATGACTGGCAATAAAACAATCTAGCAAGAATGTAGTGACAAAATTGACACTTAATTTACTCAAAAGTAAACAAGTCAATGTTGCTAACAACAGCAACATAAATAGTAAAAGGCAGGAAGATCTTTAAAATAAAAAATTTAATAATAAGTACAAGATTGTTAAGTTTCATTCACTGAAACCAAATTCATAATTTCATAGATGTCATAATAAAATAAATATAATAATAAGAGCAAGATTTCTAATTTTCATTCACAGGCATGAAATTTTTAATTTTACATCAAGTATGCTAACAACACTTACTCTTATTTTTTTGGAAATTAGCAACAAAATGGTCAAACGGATTTTTTAGTGCAAATATGATGGTAAACACGAGATGAAGCAAGTTCACCTCTGAACCCATGTTAGTAAAGTTCAAATACTGCAGGCACCTCTATGTAGAGTTTTCTTCTCAGCTTCACGTGTGAAAGTCTTTGGTGGGAATGGCTTCTCCAGTTCATTGTCCAGCACAAGTGTGTTGTAGAGGCTGTTGAGAGTGGTCTCTTCAGAGAGTTTACGCAAGTCACAAGCCAGCCACTTCTGGTCATAGCGGGCACTTGTGAACAGCATCACCTGAAAACACACAACCATCAATATATATCATATATGAACACATATTTCTAATGCAAAACAAAATTAAAAGTCTTTTTTTGCAGAGTATCAAGTTTTAGGTGAATCCCACCAAGAGTAGCAAACATGCCAGTAATTATTTTTGATTAAATAATAACCTTTGTTGTTTCATCAATAAGCAAAACTAGGTAGATCTCAATTATTAATCTTAACCTTTAATCACTATTAAAGCCTGCCATGTAAAAAATTATTTCTATGCAAAATTAATTTCTTGCATTCAAATACATTTTTAATGTCAACAAATAAAGATTTCTGACCCAGAAATAATTGTAGATATAATTGAGACATGGATTGTCAATTAGTACCTTGCTTTTGAGGGCACTCCATGTCTCAGCCACAGAGGTAGTCTGTTGGCCCAGAGAAGTAGGGGATTCTGCAGCTGCAGAGGCTGCAGGAGCGGAGATCCCACTGGCCCACCTCAGAGTCTTGGGAACAAAGCTTCCCCGGCCTCCACCAACTCCGGGAGAAGTTTCAGCCTGCCTACTCATATTTAAACTAAGACTGTGCACAATTCAAACAGTCATTATTCAGCTTTTCAATAGATCTTTTCAATTGTAATATTTTCCATGTTTGAACATTCTCAATCACAAAATCAGCAAATGACTCTGGAATAAATAAAAATATTTAACAAATAAATACCTTTTTCATCATATTTTTCATTAAAATAAAACTCATATTTTATATTTGAATTAAGCAAGCTAATAAGAGGTTATTTTTCCAAAATTTACTGATTTGTACTAAAAAATTTCAATAGGTCAGCTAGTATCTTCCAATATAAAGTGTATTTCTGATACGCAATGAACTTCATTTATATTCTGTGCCATCTTTTTTACCAATTTTTACTGCGCTTCACTCCATTATGTTAAACATATACATATATATCTCAATTTGAAAAACTGTCACAAATTTGATCATTTTCAGAGTGATGAGTGTGATGCTCAAGCAATTTATTAGCGATATTGCGAGACGCAGATCATACAGATTGCCTGCTACTTTTTCCGTAAACTACAAAATAAATATACATCATGATTAAAACCTGAATAAGCCCACAACGACGCTAAAACATGTAATAGTGTAATGCATTTTGTCGAACTAATTTAGCTTCAAGCATTAATTATTTCTAAGTTTGAATACGTAAACATATTCGTATAGTTTAATAATTTCTAACCAAGTTGTACCTATCTTCTGTCATTTTCTACTGAATGCGTAATTGGATTTTGGTAAAATTATTGAGTATGATTTATTAGTATTTACCGAATATTCTTCGAGTATCTGTTCTAAGCATGGTGCTACAAAAACATAAAACTTTTTATTCTCTTTTCCTACAGAGCCAGGCAACTGCTCGATTCTTTAATCCGGACTGGTCTGACTAACATGCACGAACGGAAATTGTTACAAGGACAATTGTCATGTACGTAATAATGTGCTTCAGAATTCGTTCCCGATTAGACGAACAAAGGACGTTACACTAGAGTAACCTAGTGTTAAAACTCTAACCAAATTAGCAAAACTAATGAAAATTTAATAACATTGATTTCCATGCACAAACAAAAATCACACCGTTTTATTCCTGGAAGACATTGTACCACATATATGATGCACTCATTCAATATTTTTGTAGTTTTTCCCTCACTAAACTTATTTTATCTGTACGATATATTTACAACTCACTGATCTTCATTTTTTTAGCACGAATCCCAGAATGAATAAAAAATTTTCTCAAATTTTAGTGTCAAGCTCTACTGAGTTCGGCAATTGTTTAAAAGCCCGTACTAACATTGTATTTTAAATGAGGCCCAAGCTTTGATTTCACACAACCATATAGTATAGACACTATTCTCTTAAAACTTGGCCAATAGTGAGCAGGCAAAAAATAATTTTTATTTTAATAATTGTAATCCAGTAAATATCATAGTGTTATTTAAAGATGATCTATTTATGTCTTGGGCGTCTTTGTAGAAAATGTATAGCTTTTTTGCTTATGTTTTAAAAAGCTCATTCTCATAGAGATCAAAAGTTGAAATGTGTAGCCACGAAGAAGCGGAGAAGGCTACGTCGATTGTAGAAATAAAATGTAGAAATTAAATTTAAGATATGTATCTGAAGATGA
>JACJUY010008565.1:0-24063 GCA_014220935.1 Platorchestia sp. MABIK | reverse complement strand
TCCGTGCGGGAAACGCGGGTTCGAGTCTCGGCGCTGGTGGCGATTTTCTCTGTTGGGTATAGGAGAAAAAATTCTAAGCACAATGCCCCACTCTACCCAGGTGTCTGAAATGGGTACCGGTTTTTGACTTGGGGAAAGCGTCATGGCGTCCTGGTGTTAGTTATAAGGCGGTTGAAAAACCAATGTAAGAGGTGATATGTATCATGCTTCAATTGGAAATAAAGCATCTGTGGATGCCGATGTTTATGCAATGTTTATCATAATCTGTTAGATCGCCAGTGTTCTGTAGCCTACAGCAGCGTATGACTGACATTTGACCAATGGAATACAGCACAATGTGATAATCAACGTTAACAAACGTATGAAATTTGAAACTAAACAATTGTGAGAAATAACCTGATACTAGTTTTCTCTGACATTCCAGTTTGCCTCCATCCTAAAGCAAACTATAGTCCTGACTAACAATTCATTTTAATTCTAAGCTATCACGAGCTTCTTTTGTCATATTTCAGTTGCATACGTTGAACAAGACCAAATACCGGTATTAACCTTCTTCCGCCTCCTCACCGACGCTGCCCTTGCAGTGCACCACATTCATTTGTATAAGAAGGCAGTGCTGTCAAGTGCCTACCAATGAGTCTCGTTTCTTAGAATTATTCACAAATTAAATTGCAACATAATCTAACAGACGCTCAAGCCATTGTTCGGGGAGCCACAAAGCGTACGTAGAGAAACTCACTGGCTTTGCATGAAAGTGCTCAGAATTTAAATCATTAACGGTGGGGATAGTTAGAACAGAGTGCATACACAATAAATGCATGCACAAAAATTGCATAATCCTTTAATGTTTTGCTGTGAAGTTAGTTATAAGTTAGAAGCTTCCGATCATTAGGCCCTATTAGTTACATAAAATTAGTTGATATCGAATTCAATATGGCAACTCACCGTCACGGTTGTTCATTTCAAAGTTTGCTTTATTACATTTTATTTTATTAGAACATAGAAAAATCATAAGCTTTTTCTGGAAACAACTGGAATTTGTGTATCATGTCCGATAATTTGAAATCTCGAGCTCAGGTGACTTGGCGGTGCTTGAAAAATACCAGCTTACTCGGGTCGTCAGATGTGTGAACAGAAATTCTGGGGAGTCTCCTCAGTTCTCTTTTTCTCATTAGTTGCCTTCGTTCTCCCACTTCTCGTTTGTTATTTTCGTTCTCTCATTTCTCAGTTGTTGTCTTCATTCCCTCATGTCCCATTTGTTGTATTAGTTCTCTCAGTTCTCGTTAGCTTTCTTTGCTCACTCATTTTTCATTTATCGTTTACGTTCTCTCATTTATTATTTGTTATCTTCCTTTTCTTGCTTCTCTGTTTATTTTTGTTTTCTGATTTCTCATTTGTCTTTGTTCCCTCTTTCTCTTTTCAACTCTCTTTATGTCAGGTTTCTCTTCAATATTATCTTGGGATACTTGTTGAATACGTTCTATTATCCCAGTCGTCCCTGCTCTAGTACCCTCTTCAGCTTCAAGAAAAAACCGCTTATTTACAAAAAAAGTTTAAACATGAGATGTATGACACAAAGAATTTTTAAAATTTCCGTATATAAATGTTCTTAAATGATAGAAAACCATACGAGGCGTAGGTACTATAGCCGTGTCGGGGCAAATCATTCTACTAGTTGTCATCGATCCGTCATTTTGCCTCTCCGTGCATGATTTTCCTCGATGTTGCCATCGTCACCTCTTGTCGGCTTCTTCATGTCGAATCACGCGAGGGTCGCCGCCTTTTGGCTATTTAATAATTCCATGGTCGAATCAACAGAAAATGAACTGCGTTTGCTTGCTTAATTTTGATAACTTTTTTGAACATGCTATACTTCCAAGTTCTTCTAAGGGTTCCAGCTTTGGCCTATGCTTTAAGCAGCTCATCTATATAATTTTCATTTTATTGCAACTTCGTCCGCGGGCATGGAAAATCTTAAATCTGTGGAGAATCGTTCATGAAACTATAAAAACGAAACGTACCATTTATATTCTTTGAGAATCGTCAAAATCATTTGGTGTATAGTAGAAAATTTTGATAAGCATACTGCTTGAAAGCTGTTTAATACGTCACCAAACGTAGTCAAACGATCGATGAGCATGTCTCAATTATTTCTTAACGAAGTTTTGCGCCTGTCTCGCGTGACATGAACAATTCAACGGAAGATATTCACATACCCTCGTCCGACTTCTGACCGTCTATAGTTATTTTTTCTATAATTGTATTATTAACTAGTGGAATATTTCCATAAACTGTGACGCATGCACATGAAACCTTGAAAAAATTGAGCGATAATTCGTATCCTGAAGAGTAGATGAAAAATATAAACGAAAACCATATGCACTGAGGACAACAAAAGTGTTGTAAATATCTATTATTCGATAAATAATACTTTTTGAGCCGAACTTCTGCACGTATTAATCAATCTTTGAGTCCACACAAAATTTCCGTTCCGCTTTAAACTCGATGAAATAGAAAGAATATCGACCGTGAGTTTATCGCATGCAGACGTAAATCTTATTACTCATATCATAAATAAAATGTAGAATATCAAATGCGTATTATTTATTATTAATTTAATCCAATAGAATGTGTGATGTACGATCAAAAACAAAGAGAAAAGTGAGCCCAAGCTTCGAGTTTCGACATTTTCTGGTAACTTATCGTCACATTTACTAAGTTTTTCGCTGTTGCATTAATAATTAAGACCACCCTGCGCAGAAACCAAAGTTGCAGAACTAAATTAATAGATGCTTCGGCGAAAAGTTTAATTGTAAAATTTTAAAAATTAACTGTGCTCTAAAAGTTTGCTACAATTCACACTGAACAATATATCATGGTTAGAATGAAACTCATCATTCTTAGAAAGTTTCCAAACGATCTTCTGGTTATGTATCAACAGATTTTATCCATTCACATGTTTATTGCCGGTGTGTAATTCAAAGTCGTTTCTTTTGCAACAAATATAACTCATAAGAATCTCTCATTAATTCTGCACGCAACATTCAGAAATGAGTGATGAATATTAGAGAAGTTAATTTTCGTCGCTTGTAGAGTTTCCAATAAATTTTTACCCTTCGACCGTTCATGGTCTACTTTGAGATAATTTCAGTGTCCTTCAAGCAATTGCAAACCAAGTTCCCAAAAAAGCTGATGTAGTTTTTATTTTATTGTCAGTGTTTTTTTCCTTACAAACTGAACAGTATTTGCAAAAGTATAAAACTACAACGTTGGCTAAAATTTCATCTCATTGACAGATCGAACCCCAAACTAAAACAACGATGAGGACCCGCATAAACCTGCAAAAGTTATAGCCCCGCCTTTAACTCCTATACAAAAACGATGAACTTTTCACCAGAAGCCAAACTCAAACGCTACATACAATTACGGGTGAAACAATGCCTTGTACTCGTGCATTCCAGAAAAACAGTCGATCGCTCTATCATTCACGGGCTAACCAGCAATGCAGCGCTGAGTGAACTCAGCATCTCAGTAGATCAGAGGTGTTTTTGCTGCACGCCTCTTGTCATGCGCCATACATGCCCTTCCTCTTTAGGTGTTCCGCGTATTTTGCCGCGCTGCTTCACTGTGAAAGCAAAAGGTCAGGTTCAAATCACAGTTAAATTTCTCCCTCATTGGTTGATTTTACGTTCGTTAAGAGTTTTTAAAACGTTTAACTACACATGAGAAACCTAATTTTAGAGTAAGGGCGTATCAAAAGTTTCATCAAATTCGATAACTTTTACTTCGCAGAGAAAACCACGCGGCTCGTTGCAGACTAAGAGATTAAAAGTAACCTTTGAGGATCGCGCAGCTCTCAATCCAGCAGATATTGAGGAATAATGCGAACCAAACTAGTATGTAAGATGTTTCCACTGCGCAGATTCCAAATGAAAGAGGCTACAGCAAGCCAAAGCAGCATTTGAAAAATGAAGCCAATTCACTTTGACGTCATTGGATGAAGACACTCATTGGACGGCCTCTTGAATACAGCGAGCTTTCGGCCGCCTGAACTAAACTCAAACACCCGCACCTGTTTCCTCCATGAAAAATTTAATTCACGTAGAATAGCTCGGTAAGGCCGCCGTCACACGGAGACCAAATGGTAACGTTTCGTCATAATTTTCTACAGTCAACGGCACCACTCGGTCTGTCCAACTGCCACGAAACCGTCAGATTTCAGCCTTAGTTTGAGACCAGCTTAGTCATACCATGATTTCAGAACCGGGAATCATGGTGTAACAAAGCTGGTCTCAAACTAAGGCTGAAATCTGACGGTTTTGTAGCGTTGGACAGACCGATTGGTGCCGCTGACTGTAGAAAATTATGACAAAACGTTACCATTTGGTCTCCGTGTGACGGCGGCCTGAGTGTAGGCATTTCGGTTGAATTTGCGAGGCATATCTCTAAGCAATCAGTTTACTGTACTCGTTCTGGCTCGCAGAAAAAAAAGTAAAATTAACAAAGTGTGTTAGTTGGAAGAATTTTCGTTCTCAACTTAAAATGCAATTATGGAAGTTAATTTGTAATTGGCGACTGTGAGCAAAATAACGATAATTTCTGACTAATGATTGCCAACCCAACGGTACAAGACAACAATTCTCACACTCTCTGCACGCTTTATACAATTCTGTAGCGCTGTGAATTTTCAGAATTTGAAGCCCACCTCCAAAATTTTATCGTTATTGCCTTTTGAGAATTTACCAGTCCTTGCGTCGCTCTTCTTGACTGTTTATTACAAGACCCAGCCTCTGAAAATGAGATTATAAATTCGGTCTGCAGGATTGAGAACTACAAGGATTATATTGAGGTAACTACACGTATTACATTTAGGTCCCTAGACGGACTATCTTTATGTACCTGCACGGATTATATACAGGTAATTATACGGATTATATTTAAGGAACTGCAAGGATTATATTGCACCAGGAGTGACGGGGCAGAATTTGTTACAGGAAATTAGGTTGGATGTTTCTGCTTCAGTCATTTCAAAATTGGTGTAGGCTGAAATTTAGGTCAGGTTCACAGAAGAGGCTGCATATCGCTTACTACGGAAGTGCAAAATTCTAGTTATAACTTATTCTGCCAAATGATAAATTAAAATCTGCTAAATACTGAGCCACAAAGTAATTTTCAATGAAATGCAGAAATTCACGAAGGGTAAAATTTTGTGAAATAGCCAAACGAAAGGGAAAAGATTGCGACAATACTCATTCAAATACTCATTCACTCAGCCGAACTCTTTCCCCAACTGTAGGTTTTACTCACAGATTTCCTTATTAATTAAATGTATCGCGAAGTACACTCATTATTCATTCTCCAATGAATAAGGTAAACTTTTCTTCACCGAACAATACATATACCATAGAATTTGCTTACTAATAATTAAATTTAAAATTAATAATCATGAATTTAGTTTCTGAAAATCAACTCCAAATCATCTCAAAAAATGTGCAATTCAGGAGGCGCATTTAAAACAAAAAAAGATGAAACAAAATCAATGTGAAATAAAATCCTTCTGAGATCACATTGTTAAGAACGGCTGCTCTCAAGAAAATAGCGTTCAAGAAACAGGCTCTGCGCGCCAACAATCACACATGCTAATCACATGTGTAGTCAACGGGCATCTAGTTGCTTGAGCATGTAATTAACCCGGTGAGCTAAGGAGGCCAACGTAAAAAGAATACAATTATAAGTTTAATTAGCTTAGAAAATGACAGTTAAGGAGCGTGAATTATTCTCCTGGTCACACACCCGTTGTGTTCAATGCTGGCGTGTCCAAATTTGCTTTACTTTCAAACATTTCAACAAGATTGCAAGCACCGCTGACTGCGCCTTTCGTATCTTAAGGTACAAGCCAATTCTGACCTGAGCTGTTCTGTATCTAAGTGACTCTGAAGCCTACACTAGTAGGAAATTAAACTTGGGACCTGCAGAACTGAAGTGGTTAGGTGCGTAAGGATCTTTATGTTGAGACAATTTAAAAACCAATGATGGTTTTTGTATCATCTCTATTGAAAATGAACTATTTTTCTTCGTGGGAAAGTCATGCACACCAGAGAGTCGGACTGTCGACTTCATTTAGGGTATAAACTCGGCAGCGTATAATTTTAGCCTTGGTTACTTTGAAGTTCCATGGGAAGTACATCGCTGTGGCGTCCTTGAAGCTTTTCATTTCGAATCCCACCCACGTAACTTACAGCAAGCCGATAAATAATGAAATAGAATAACGCAAAAACATTTACCAATCAATCATGAAGAGTCTTGAACAGAGGCCACAAATTATACCCAATCGATAATACCTATATTTATGTAGTAATGATGTAGTACATCAAGAAGAATTAAATGTATAAAATATAATTTGGTGACCTCCTAGGCTTGACTCCACTACCCAAAACGATCGTGCTGGGAATACATAGAGTCGCACTCATTGTTCCTGCACCAAGGTCAGTCCAGGCCTCATCAGGGCCCGTGCGTTGCCTTCTCTTCCTCGACAAAAGAATCTGATCTAACGTGCATAAGCGTAGCACTTCTACGAATATTCAACATATGACCACATCGCCAGAGTATTTAAGGGCGCACGAATTGTCTTCTTTACCACACAGCAGTTTCGGCGCTTGCAGACACAGCATCTTGGCTCTGACTGGTGAGAAAAGTTTTCCAAGTTCTCGGTAGATTTTTGTAAGAGAAATTTAAAAAGTAGATATTTCAGAACTTGGTGTGTTTTTAATTATTTTAATACATAAATTGCTCAATTGACACACTAAAGATACAAATCAAATCACCACTGCAAATTATTGTCAGCCTAGCTTTTACTAGTAAATATTTTACCATGTATTTGTGCAAAGTATAATTTCTACAAAATTACTTTTCTGTGACATTTCCCGACATCAGAGAAAGAAAGAAAGGGCCGCTCGAGAGTGAACTTCAAACGATTCTTAAGCGTTTAAGATGGACTAATGTAGAACTTGAATTTATTAAGGCTACATTTGAAAATGAACACAAGTGTCCTTCTGGTCGTTAAGGGGTAATGTAAGCAAACTTGACCTAATTGAAGATTGTTCTATTTCAAAGGAAAAGGTCAAATTATGCAATAAACTTCGATGCCATATTATTTGTAACTAAGTTGAATTCATCCAAGAATCGCTCAGAATGCGTTCTTATTCATGGTACAAATCTGACGTTTTTAAGGACACAAAAAGTTAATATAATGTATTATTAAGTTAATGTAAAATTTTTATGTGAAATGTTTTGAGAGAGAAAATTGCTATGTTAATTAGAATGTGGACACATAAAAATATACAATTAATTTCACACGACTGAAACCAAAGCTTGACTTGGTGATTAATAGAACAAATTGAGTTGAAAAACCACATTTAAGACCTGAATGTGCTGTGTAAGCTACTTTAAAAAACAATTTTTAAGAAATATCAGGAGCGAAAATTTGAAAATTTCTACAATTAGACGGGAACTTAAAACTACGTCCAACATTAGAGTAAAACCACAACATATTTCGCTCATTTCTTAAAATTTTTAATTATTCACAATTTTATTCCAAACTGAGCACGTCATCAAACTGAGCACGTCATCAAACTAGGCGCTCGATCTTGCCACACCTTCCCCCAAATGTTGTTCCATATTTACTCATTTTCTTCTTGCAGGTGTTGAATTCTTCCGAGGACTACTTCTACCCTGCCTCCTACAGCCATGACTAGCCTGGTGAGTTTCTTTAAAGGCATACACTTTAAAGAAAGTACGTAAATAGGTAAAGAAAGTAATACTAGGTATGTCAAGTGTCCTCAAATAATTATATGATCTCATGATGAGCTCGAAAAAGAATTTGTGTGAAAAGAGTAATTCCACTTTCGTTTTTCACTCAATTTTACGCGGATTGTTATATTTCATTATCCTGGATTGCCATTCCATTCGTGTCTCTAATGTGGATTCTGGAAATTCCTCTCTGTAAACTATGCCAGCACAGCTACTGGCACAACAAGGTGATTGTGCATGAAGTAGCCCGCCGTATGAAGAAGTACGACTCTTAATTCAGTCTTAATCAAAATTTATTTCTTGTAGTTGATACAAGTTTACAGGTATGAAAATAACTAGGTTCTAGCCTCACGTATATGCTTATATTTATCTGTAAATTTCATATTGTTTATGCAGCACAAGACTCCATTTTTTAAAACATTCCCGAAAATTTATTTTTTATCCTAACGCTACTTCTTGTTCGTGTAATGTAAATCCATCTCCTCTCTAGCCTCATTTCTAGTCAAATCAAAATTATCCCTACTGCAATATTTTATTCCAAACATTCAAACAGAGCACTAGTTTCAAAATTTTGAAAAATTGAGCTTTGAGTATACCTTTTTAGAACAATGGGTGATACACACGAATGAAGTTCGGAAGTGTGTGAGCTTAATCTCGAGATAAAACAATCGACTAGAGTTGGATGAAGTATAACTGGAATGTACATTTCGACTCCATTTTCCCATCTTCTGCCCCCCAGAGATGCTGGCTGGCGCTGAGTGTGGTGGTCGCCATCCAGGCCGCGGCGAGCACTCAAGCTCAACATGTCACTCGAGGAACGACTCGCGACTCCGATGAAGCGAACGAAAGCAGATTTAACGATGGCGGAATTAACGATGGCAGAACTACCAATGGTGGAATTCCCGAAGTACAAATTCGTGAAAGAAAAAACTCTGATGACAATACTGATTTGAATTCCCGAACTGGTCGACATTTGTCTCGATTCGGACAGAGTCCGTACGACAGTCAACTTGGGTTCAGTCGATTCGGAAATACGAATCTCTTCGGCACGAGTCAGCCATTTGGATCTTCGAGCTTCCATGGGTCAGGAACTTTGAATGGATTAAACACTCCTGGATACCTTGATACTCTGAGCAGCTACAACACACTTAATCCTTTCGGTGGTACACAATTTGGGTCACATCTGAACCCATACCAAGGATCCTATCCCTTCAACAGCCTCGGCCACAACCAGTACAGCAACGCTCAACTGCTGGGAGACCGTCTGGGATCGAATTATCTGCAAAGCGGTCTCCTCTCCAGCCAGTTGGGAAACGGACAATTCTCGAGCAACCACCAACTCAGCAACTATTTGTTGAGCAAAAGCCAGCTTTTCAACTCACTCAGGAACCAATACGCTGCCTCGCAAGGCTTTGGGAACCAATTCCTCACTCCGGAGGGCGTGGCAAGGACCATCGTCCACGACTCTCAGAACGACGGCTACGGACAGTACAGCTACCAGTGAGTAAATGGGATTGGCCGATGAGTGAAGCTCAGTCCAGCCATGATCAACTTGAAACGATTTTCACCGAACATAGTATAATTTGAAGGTAGGCCTTATTTCTGTGTTTAATTTGCCAATATGTAAACGTAATTTTCAACGATCTAGTACCTGTAACTTCATTGCGTGTCAAAAAAAATAAACTAATCAGATTATCCTCGAATTTTATGTTCCCTGAAAACCGTTTCAAGCTATAGGTCATAGTTACTGTGTGTTAATTTAAGAACTTTCGATCACGCCGAGCATATAAATATTGAAAAAAGAAAAAACACCGCAAAAGTATTCCAAGATCTGGAGAAAATATTTTGAAAAAGTTTTTCACTTTGCCCAAAAACGTAAACGAGCTGATTTTCACACGATGTGATAAATAATTCAGCGCAATGCATTCAAAATTATTTTTTCCGAATGCTTTTTTTTCCAAGTCATATTATAGAAGCGATGATGAAGCAAATCAAATTAGTCCATGAAAAAACAATTATTATTAGGATTATTTTATTAAGAAGCACAAATTTTCAGCATGAAATAATTGCTATTGACTTTTCATACTCCCAATTTTCCTAAGAATGTGTCATCGAAGAATTGGCTTAAGATTTTTGATAAAAATTGCTTCATATTTATATTACCATGGCCATATATCCCTGCTAATTATTAACGCTTTTTAGAAATAGCAATCGATAATTAATTACATCAGTTATATGAGCTGATTATTTGACTATTTCATAACTTGTGGACAAACGCTCACATTAAAGTAGAATTGTATGGGTTACTACTTATTTTGCATTCGAAGACAACTCTGGAGATGGTCAGCCAGAGCCGCCTAATGAGTCAGGTGTTCCAGTTTATTCGGCTTCCCCAACTGTAATTCAAGGATCATTGCGTGTGTGGCAAAGAGTTCTATTCACCTCCAATAAGGGAACACGTCGTACCATAATGTATACGCTCCATTAGACTACTCTTCACTAACATTCTTCCTTCGAATGAGGGTCAGCCGTCGCTTGAGAAATCTACTGTTGAGAGAAGTTCTGCGGTCGCACCGCCCGCATCGAAAAAAGACTTTACCAGAGCTGAACATGAGAAAAAAAAAGAAAAAAACATTTATTTCCAATAAAGTACAAACATGAAACGTCGATACATAGGCCGGCAACAAACACAAGCACTATTATTTTTGCACCTCTGAAAGCAATGCGAGATGGTCAAGTTTGTCTGCGATTTTCATCAGGGATTAAAATCTAACTTGGCGGTGTCTGTCACTTTTAGGTTCGAGACCGACAACGGCATCGCTCAAGAACAAACGCGTCAACTTGTAGGTCCAGATTCCTACGCAGTAACCGGCTCGTACTCGTGAGTGGGACGCGAGTGAAGCTCACGTTTTGGGAAACGCAACTCCTAGTTCAACCAGAAATTGTGGCTTCAAATGAACGTATTATTTTATTGATTCACTAACTCGGAGCAAAGTTGCCTGCACACTTTTAAAGAGTGTTCAGTAGTTGAGATCGAAATCGAAAATGCTCAACCTGACTCAAGCGTCTGGAGCGTTATAATTATTAATTTTCCCTCTTCTCAATTTGGGGTCATTCATATAATATTTCCTTTCACTTATTCTCTCAGTAGTTTTTTGAGTAAATTAGCCATAAACGCATGACGAATTGGTCCGAGTAAAAATAAATTCAGACCTGTCCATAACTCACTGGTGAAAACTTCGCTGAAGAACTTCAACGAAATAGCTAGAACAATTCTATAGTATATTCTCAATAAAAAAAGTAAAAGCTAAGTCCCTGCATGAAAAGTTACTTTTTAATTTAACTTTAACGCTAAGTTTATAAGAGTACATTGAAAAAACAAATTTTACATAATTCAACACGATCTTTGATGAGCTTACTGCTGTAAAACATGGCAAGGCTTCGACTTAATACATTCAGTTTTGTTTTCACTCAAGTTCAGAAGTAACATGGTGCATAATTTTTCATTCTCAAGTATTATGCTAATCAAAAGAATGATTTGTTCAATAAAAAAACGATTATTCCTCTGAGCCACTTTACTCTAAACGAGCACTTTACTCCTCACATTGCGCAAGTAAAAGAGAGCCAAACGTATTCGTCCGAAGTCATAGATAGGCTGATATCGGCCTTCAATTCCGCTAATCTCTTACCCACTGCTCTATGGATCTCATTTTAATTTAATTTTATCTCATGTATCAACTTTTTTGGAATTCAATGGTTTTTCTTTCTTTTCTTTTTTTTTTCTTTCTCAGGTACACGTCACCAGAGGGCGAGCTGGTGACCGTCAAGTACGTGGCTGACGAGAACGGCTTCCAGGTGGACAGCCCCAACCTGCCTCCCATACCTGAACACGCCAAGCTCCAGTTGCTCGCTGCTCAACAGGCGAAGTAAGAGAACTCAGAAATAGAGTATGAATTAGTAGATAATTTACTTATAAGTTATAGCCAAAGCCAAAATTCACTGTTTTCCTCGACTTATAAACCTTACGCATGGTTTTTCAGAAAACTCGGCCTCATCGACAGCTATGGGAATCCCACTGGGTTGAAGACGAACTACGATAAGTACGGATACTCGAGTGGAAACAACCTCGGTGCGACAGGACTGGGCCTCAACAGTAACATTGGCCTTGGTTCAAGCTCAGGAATTTTGAATTCTGGCTATGTAACCAGTGGCCTTCAAAACTACAACTCTCTTGACAACGGATATCGTTCAGGTAACCTTGTCAAGACGTCTGTTCTCAAGAGGCCTATTCTCGGAGATCTAAATACTCGCACAGCTGAAATTTACAATCGTAACCTCTTGGATAACAAAAACCTAAACTCTCAGAGCATAATACTTTCCCGAATAGGAACTAGCTATCCTGACAGTGATGAGTACGAAGGCAGCTATGAAAGGAACAGGTACAGAGGAAATGAACTGCCCCTCGCTCTGACGAGACAGAACTTAGGACCGACAGCTTTTTCCAGCCGTTATCCGCAACTGGCAGCATCCAGCCGGTCTTTGAGGCTACCTCAGGAGTACTCAGACGGACGCTACAGTTTATTTTCTGCAAATAGCGATTTCAATCGACAATATAACAATGCGAACTCTTTTGGAAACCTGAATGCGGGGATTTCTGCATTTGGAAATCCATACAGCGTTGAACAACTTCCTAGATTTGAAAGACTACGATCAAACAATGGTCGGGCTCTCGGCTCTCCATTTTTCCAACAGCAGACAGCTTCTAGATTTGCTATCCAAGACGGCAGGCCACAAAGACTCATCTTCCGACGCCACAACTTCAGGGGCAAGCCAGCAGACATTGCGTTAGCAAGCAAAAGGGATAGCCCCATTTCAAATAACGTGGCGTCCTACATTTACCGCAGCTAATAACTGTACACTAAACAGTGGTGAGTGTTCAATTGTAAATTTATCTATAGATCGTCTTGCATAAGGCGCACACTTGAGCAAATTAACTACGGCAAAGTGTGGGAGTAAATGTCTGGGCGCAAATATTTTACTAATATCCTACTCGATGCCTAGCGATGTATGCAAATAACTGTAAGATTAAGAATCAGTTGAAGTTACAAAATAACATTAGTTAACACTATGATGATGTGCATATCAGCCCCTGCTTAATTTTTACCTAATTCGTGTAAGGAAATGAGTTGTACAGTTTTGTTTGAAACTTCACTTACTTGCCCTGAACAGAATTTCTAGCTAGTGCAGGAATCGTCATTGATGAATATGTTAATGGACTATATCTTTTCTGATAGTTCATTTAAAAGGCCGTTTTCAAGGTACATATAAACTGAGTTAGTAAACTCTTCTCATACCTGATTCGTGCTTATTTTACTTATCTTGCTCTGGACAGACATCTCACGGTCGAGGTTTCAACACTCGGATAGTTTAAGCTTTCGCAGTTTGTTGGTACTCTCTACTGACTCGATGGCACTTGGGTGACTTCCTCGGATGAATGCAACATCTGGATATTTTCAGCCATGTGCAGAATTCGTCATTTTTAAATCTCTATCCGTGCAAAGCTAGCTCTCATTCTATATTTAGATGATGAACCTGCATCTATTATTGTTTCAACTTGCGTATCAAGATGAAATTCGAACATAAGCGCCATTTCCAAAACTCAGAAATCATTTAATGGTTCAGTTTAAGGACGGCGGCAGAGCCAGCACCATTCGGCTGCCTGGGCAACACTTCGCGCTCGCGCACAAGTCCTTCCAAAATTGAAAATACTTTATACGTTCCATAAATTTTAATTTCGTTTATTTTATTTGTATTAGGAAGCCTTTGTGAAGCTATATTGCGATGCGTGTAAAAACAAGCTAATTGTATTTTACATATATGGCCAAGGGAGAATAAACTACTACATCTGAAAGCGTCAGCATTTATAACGTTAGTGGATATTTTCCTTCGTTGTAAAGTAGTATTATGCACAATAGGAACTGATAAATATATAGAGAAGCAACATTGCCAGTTTTTATACGGGTGTAAATGCATTCCCACCTACGTGATATTATTGTTGAATTTTGGCATGGATCTCTTCGCGGAGAGATATTTCTCCACAATTGTATAATAGTGGTCAACATTCAGATGTGATATCATATGACTAGCATAAAGCAGTGTGTCAAGATAAGCATACAGCATACATCTTCAGTTAATGAAATTTACAATCTCTCCCTGTTAATGGAATGCAATTAGACGGGTTACTCATGGGTCATATTTGGATTCCAGGTTATCATGCATTAATACATGGGTTACTCATAGGTCATATTTATGTTCCAGGCTATCATGCATTTAGTCATGGGTTACTCATAGGTCAAATTTGTGTTCCATGCTATCATACATCTAGTCATGGGTTACTCATAGGCCACATTTATGTTCCAGGCTAGGACGGCGATGAGGCCGTTGACGACCTACCGACGAGAGTCGGAGACTTCTCTTCGAACTTCTGTCTGCATGTGCCTCTGAGAACCCTGCCTCTTGCCCCCGATTTGTCTTCAGACCCTTAACGTTTGCTGCCTACTTATAAGAACCACCTAATGAGACAATAATTTGGACATGGAAATGTTCCATGCTGTCGCTGCCTCATGCAGGTAGCGGTGACTGCTATCAACCTTCGGTTGTCATCATATCCTTCAGCTGCTATCCGCCGTTTGATACGAGCATGACGCCCTCCTCTTGCTGCTCTTGTGTCCCTCCCTATTGACCTCTAACTCATTTCAGTACCCAATAACGCGCCTTTTCTTCCGACATTTCTGTGAACTACTCGTATTTACTCTCGACCAAACATACTGCTGGAAATTCCTTACATGTTTTATTCGATCTTTCATGGCAACTTGGATTTCCTGCTATAAACATCCGTACTGCAAATTTAATTTTAGTCCGAACCAGATATGTAATTTAATTAATTCCTTTCCATCATAAAGAACCGCAGATAATATCCTTGAATTTGAAAACAACCCTAGAGAGTTTGGAAGCGGAATGAATTTTTTTGAAGATGATGGCGACAATTTCCGTTTTCGCCTTGTGAAGTTAAGGACTCTTTTGCCATTTGAAGTGTTGGCATAATCACGTGAAACTGCAATAAAATGACTCTATTTTTGTCGTTGTGATGTAATCGTGCATAACTTAGCCCATGAGGAGTCGTTCTAAGCCTTACGCTAAACCTCAACCTAATAAGCTAAGCCTTGATCTAAACCTGTGTAAACCTTGCGCGTACTATATAAATCCCAACAATGTTACAATGAGCTATAACCTAATAAATCCTGGAACACAACTTTTAATCATTCGTGTCATCTTTTCCATCTAATACATATTAAAGAATATATATATTATTTTCATTTTTCATCGCCTCACTTTCCTCTGAATTATCATTAGGTGTAATCATCCAGTGAAGTTAAATTGAGCGAAAATTTTTCAATAACTCCGTGAATTTAACGGCTGCATCAATATTACATTACATTGGTCGCTAATTATCAGCGTTCCACATGACATGAGACGGCTGAAAACCAATTAACTAAGAGCGATCGCTTAAATTGAGTTTGACTGGGAAATAAAGAGAGGGAAGTCTACTTTTTATAAGTAATTACTTATCTTTTTCAAATATTTTCCCGACTCTAGCGGAGACTACAACATACAGGGCTCCTCCTTGTGCAAAACCAGTCCGGTACAAGAAACAAGGGATGAAATAACACAAACTTGAACATCAACCGTTCCGTGATGTAAACCGATGTTTTGCACCAAGTTCTAGAGAAGACTTCTATATATATATGGGCGTTTAATAGACTTAAATGGGTAGCTGGCTTGAACATTTTCATCTCCCTTGAAAAGTGATGGCAGCACAAGAACTCGGCACGTAGCAAAGTTCTCTCGTGCTGAACATCAGCTCAAGTGCGATGTCTGGTGACCGAGAAGCTACAAAGTTCACTCTTTCCTTTATTCTTTGCAGATAATTGCTAAGGGCAGTCTTTACCATGGAGTTTGAATATACGAATTACTTTTTATTTCACTTCAAGTCGTTGAGGAAAATTGGTGCTTGTACTGTATACAAGCGAAAGAACAAATTTAAATGTCATTGAGCCTATTTCCAGCGTTTCTTGTCATTGAACCTCTTTTGTCATTGAACCTCTTTTGTCATTGAACCTATTTAATTCCAACGTTTCGCAGCCACCACAGTACGTCACCTCCAGAATACAAACACAACGGCCAATGAGGCTTCGGGACAGTAAATTCTTTAACCACATTTAGTGACAGAACTTTTTATATTAAATGTGTTTGAAGTATACCAGACGTATGGAGAGCTTTAGAGGATGCATTAAAGCGTACAAGAATTCCAAAAAACTATACGCGAAGTATCTTCACGATTAACCTTGGTTAATGGTTTGATGACGGGATAGAACAATTCATATTTCGGGCAAACAAACTTAGGTCTCAATTTGCAAAATTTATTTCATTACTTTTTCAGATCCGTATCATGTACAACACGTAATAGCCAATTTTTTATTTCCACAAAATTGCAACAGCAGCACAAGATGACATTGCCATTAAACAAATTAAAGAGTACGCGTTTATTACATTCAAGAAATAAACAGCAGTATGATCCCCACAAAGCATGGTTGAAACGACACAACTTTGAAAAGAACGCAGTGGCGATTTAGCGACGCGAGAAGAGTCACTAGAGGACACGCCAGACAGACAACACGTCTGCATCGAAGTAACGAGGAGGTCGTTATCACGGCACGGCGTGATGTTATGTCAAGATAGACTCCAAAACCTTAACAAAATAGCATCTCTTACGTTATGAAAGATAAATCTGTGAAGAAATTTAACTGGGACAGCTTCATTGGATATTTAACTCTTCTTTTCGTAAGTTTTAATTATGAGACTAAATAAAACTGTATATATCAAGTAGCCCAATTTTGTGAATGATTATTGGAAAGAAAAGAAATATTATGAACAGTCTTGTGTGTGTCGGGGTGGCAGGTTCAAAGTTTGATCTTCGCTTTTTTGGGTTAAATTCCAGTCGAGGATCAGCCTTGCCTGGGTCCACTATCGCGATCAATAATAGCTGAGGGGAGTCCAGCAACAGGGAACGGCAGAAGCACCTGCTGCTCAACCTCATCCTGAACATCTTGTCTGCAAAAGACAGAACAATTCATACAATTTAAACAATTTCAGCAACATCTTCACCACAAGCAATGCTGCAGTAGATTGTCTCTCAAGTCCCGTACAATGGGCACATTTGAGTATAGTTAGTAGTGGGCCACAATATCTAAATTCACCGATAATCATTAAATGCGGAAAGCTTCTTAGACTCAGGCATGAACTTTCAATAATTTCAATTCGTAAGAAAATTTAAACATTTTCGATGTATTTAATTCGCTATACTCTGCTGTACATAGTACGCCGTGAGTAATCAGAGATCTATCATCGTACTGAAATTTTCAAACTCAGCAATTGACATCTACTGATAAAAACTCTAAATTCAAAACAGTTTTTCTTACAAATCTATAGTAGTGGAAAGTTAATATAAACCACGATTTTCCGATATTGATTACTAAAACTCTATTCAGCTTATCTCACCTGAAACTCCTTTGGAATCCATCCCAAGTCGCTTGATTCCGTACTCAATAAGTTCTTAGCTGGCGCACTCACATGCCTGATAAGACCTTGGAGGTTACCCTAGCTTTCCAGGTTTCAGACTCCAGAAATCACCATCTCAAGACATATGATCTACAATGCATCTATTCACGGCGATAGATCAACGGAAGTTAATGCAAAAGCCTTGGATTACAGAAAAAATCGTTGTTAATAAAAAAAAACGTCAAGCTTACCTAGCCCTAGCGAAAATCTAGGAAAATATACAACAGATTTAGGAACAATATGGCAAATCAGATAAGGACATCGAAAAAAAACTATCTTACGCTCAAATTCACTCATTTTAAAACTATTTAAAAACCTGGCGCCTGCTTAATTCTTGCAATAAACCGAATCATGCCGCTAAGACAACCATTGAACCTATTGTTCAAGATAATGTAAATTACCAGGAGAAGAATGATATTGCTCATCTTTCTAACAATTTCTTCGTTAGCTTTAGAAAAAACATAGCTGATAGTGTCCCTAGTGAACCTACTGATCATTTGGAATATATGGATCATGTTCGTGAACACAACTCTTTTTTTCTTCAAGCCTACCAACTCTTCCGATGTAATTGCGTGCATAAACAACCTGAAAACTTAATCGAGGGGGTTACAAACGTTTTCGACTCAAGTCCGTAAAGTTATTGCTGATATTGTAGCCCCGCTCATTTCCAATGTTATTAACAAGTCTCTCTTCCTAGACACTTTTATGAACTCCCTCAAAGTTGCTAGAGTAACCCCTCTTTTTAAAGTGGTGCAAACACTTGCGTGAACAATCATAGCCCTATCTCTGTTCTTCCCATTATTAGCAAAATATTCGAGAAAGTTGTATACAAAAAGTGTATACTTATTTTGAACAAAAGTAATTTCTCTATGATAAACTATTTGGTTTTCACCCTAAAAAATCAACAACACAGGTTATTTTGAATCATTTACAGAACCATTATTCTAACATAGATGAAGGATAGCCTGTCATCTCCGTATTTCTTGACTTTCGAAAAGCATTCGATTGTGTGGACAATGACATATTACTCTCGAAACTCCACTGTTCTGGCATTTGAGGAGTTGCTCATGATTGGTTCAGATCATACCTAACAAATCGGAAGCAATACCTTGTCACTGACGATGCACAATCGGAACTATACAGACAATCAGCCACGGAGTTCCACAAGGGATTTTGCTGGGGCTCCTCCTATTTTCAATCTTTACTAACGATATCGTTAAACCTACATCATTTTTAAAATTCATACTTTTGCCGATGACAGCACGCTTTCTACGGTCCTTCCAAACCAAAGTCCATCTCTAATTGCAGAGAGTATAAATAACAAACTCCATACAGCTTCATTAAGGCTTAAAGCTAATAAAATTAGCCTTGATATCGATAGGACAAAATATGTTATGTTCTCATACAAGAGTAATATATCATTCGCTCAATAATATTGGAGAAGGTGAAATCGAAAAATCCAACTCATGTAAGTTCCTGGGCATTATAATTATGGGATAAACATCTTACCTTCAAGAGCACATCGCTTATATTAGTTCTAAGTTATTAAAATCCGTCGGAATCTTCCATAACATGATAAATTTATGGCCTGAAGAAGCTCTGCAAATATGTACTTTTCCGAACGCTCATTTCCCCATACTAATAATTCGGAATAGAAGAATGATACGGAACTGATAAAAATCGAACCAATATACTCTTTACTCGCTAAAAAAGAGCCATCAGAGCGGTAAAGAAACGAATATAATACTCACACAGACGATTCACTCAAATGTTTAAAAATACGAGTACTTGAACTTCTGGATTAAACTTCTTGAACTGTCCAAAAATGATTTTTTGATTGAACTTCTTGATCTGTCCAAACTTCTTGATTGAATGAAGATTGAACTTCTTGAACTGTCCAAATGTAATTTCATGAATAAAACAATGACCAATGATGGCGACAAAGACCTCAAACAACACTAACGACACAAACTGGTCATCACGACCATTTAACCCGAAATAGAAGTAACTTCATGCTTTCTTGTTATTCCAATGCTCGGTCACAATATAGTATCCTCTTTATTGGAACTAAGACTTGGAACTCTGTCAACATCTAGTCCGTATAAACTACTTTTTAAAATTAAGCATCTAATCTCGAATGAACGAACTAATTCTTAGATCAGTCTAATGCTTAACCAGGTTAAGTGAATTAGGTTAAACTCAACTGTACTCAGAATAGCGTTGGCAGTAGAATGCCCTATAGAAGTCGCCGAACTTATTTGGGCCCACAGGTAGCTATACTCAAATTTGACCATTGTACTAGACATGAGAAACAGTCTACTTCTGTGTAGCTTGTGGTAAATAAATTGTTTAACGAACTGATTAGCTACTAAGGCATTACAGCCGGGCACCCCTGCTTCCTCACCCATGCGCACAAACCAGCAAACAACTGCGTGTCCCAATCACTAAGAACTCAGTCTTTCATGCAGGACTTGCATCACCAAATTTTTCAAAGTCTAAACAACTTATAAAAGCCCACTATAATCTACAGAACGTTTGCTAAGAAATGATGGATATCTCGCGAGGACATTTACATTTACGTACCAAAGTTGACCGAACGAGTAGCTAAAATCCTACCCTGTGTAGTGCCGAATTGAGGATGCGACTAACGATGGAACACAAAATATATATTATAAGAATCAAATCAAGGAAATAAAGAGTAATTAGCGATGACCTTGATGGAAAATTGTTGCCAGAATATCTTTAAAGTAGTTGTGATCATGGAATTATTGTGTGAAACGCAATTAAAATGTTTATAAAATGAGACTTTCCCCACAAATATTTCCCTCGTAAACTTAACTCACTCAGGCCAACTAAAAATACAACTAATAAACGCTCGCTAAAATTTAGGTGTAATTTGAGATAAATGATTTAGCGATAGCTGAGTGAGCTTTGCTGAAAGCTCAGCGAAAGCTATGTTACTTACTGAGTCTGGAACCCGTTCTCGTCCGCAGTGTACGAGATGCGGATTGGTTCACCTTCCGGAGAGACGTAGCTGGTCGGGGGAAAACAAAGTGAATGCAAACCACACCAATTGAATGTCGTGCTACGCTACATGGACTTCGTAAGCCCAAAAATAGCATTCTAGGCGAAACGATTCATCTCTGCCCGCAGAAAATTTTGAATATACCCAGCGACATAACTTCATCCATAGGGAATCTTCATAGTTAGAAATACTTGATAGAAAACTTCATATCTCTGCTGACTTAACTCAAGATGCAAACTATTCTATAAATGCTCATTATATTGGACGTACTCCACTTACGCGGCAGTTATGAAAACTTGCTCAAATAAATCATCGAATATAAAAATTAAAAATTAAAATTATCAGAGCTGTGAGAATTGAGATTGATCTACGTTTCTCAATTCCTGTCGTATGAGATAGCAACATCAATGTGACCGCTATTGCCAGGGTGATCATCGCAACAGTGAAATGTGAAATTCCAATTCTATGCAACCGAATATCTTTTGTGCGCGGCTTCGCTGTCTAGACGTTATGAGTCTCTTCAACCAAGTTACATCAATTACGATCATACTTCGTGTGAAAGTAAAACCATTTTTGCGTTTGAGGTAATTTATATGAAGGAAAAAGATCATTTTTGCGATTCATTCAGTGTTTTCAAAAATATAATTAAGATGCAGCGCCGGACTCACGAGTAGCGGCCGATGACGCGTACGAAGCCGTCCCCGAAGTTGGTTCCCCGCGCCTCGTGGACGATGCCGTCACCAGTCCTGTATCTGATCAATTCAATATTTATTCAATTCACAGAGTTACCATACAGCGTAGTATTTATGAGCTCACTATGGAGGTGGAGATTCTTCTTCGATTAAACTACCATCGTTCGTTTGCAAGTTGAGGAGAAGCGAATGAGACAATTTGTGCGCCAGTTGAAAGATAAAAGTAGAGAATCATTGCTCTAATTCAACACAAGTTAAATTCAATTAAAATATTATCACTGTGAGTAAGCCAGCGTAGCTTCGCATTTCAATTTATTCATGGATGATAGTCAAAAAAATCTCGCTTTCCAAACAACTTTTCTCAACTTTCCGGTAGAGAGGTACAGCTCCCGAAAATTAAATCGATTTAAATTGTTTCTTTAAATAACTGCAATCTTTCTACAGTAATATTTTTAAAGATCTATTTTACTCGGGCAATAAACCGTCACTAATTTTGTAACTTTATGAACGTTGTAAGTTTTGCAATAGAAGTCGATACTTCTGTACGTGATGCGTCTTTTTGAAATGCAAACAAAACAGTTTTTCAAACACGAGCCAGTAGAGTGACAGTCAGACGAATACCTCCCGAAAAAATTGAAACCTAATGATAAATTAAGCTTCCGTAACATTAGATTCCTATTGCCGAAATCCTCACCAAAGGTACAATACCACCAAATTCCAACAACCCGTAATTGACTAGAGCAATACCTGAAAAAGAAGTTCCCGAGAGCGTCAGGACCAACTCTCACGTCTTCTACAATGGGCACGCCGTCCCCCTGCGGGCGTGGCGCGGCCGCCACCAGCCCCATCACCGCCAGTAGTGTCAACTGCCGGGTACCAGGGATGTGATTTGCGTTGATCTCAGGTTATGGGAGTGAGATCCACTGCTCTTATAAACGTACAAAACAGATGACCTCAAACTATAGGAGTGAGGTGCACTAGTTTTATAAATACTAGATCACCCCCTTAATTTTAAATAAGAAAGAAGGCGAAATGAAATGAAGGCCGGAAGAAATAAAAATTCAAATTTCTCTAGAGTTGTGAGGTCGAGTGCCGCGGCCCATCAAAAATATATAATGATGTTCGACAAATCACATGACACACGCTCCTATTTCCTAACAATACACGTGATATTCATTCCGATTCCGAATCTGATGGATTAATACACCGAAAATTTTGGAATTGACGAAGCTTGTATCACAGATACACTCATCACACACTTTCTGCTGGTGTGTGTGACGGACAGAATGACGGACGCCCGTCAAATGATTCCGTAGAATTTCCAAACGCAGTTCAAGGGTCAATTTAGCTCTAGCTTCTCGTTGGCGAGCAGCATTGCTTCGTCTTGCCATTTCGCGAAGATGTTCTTCATCAGAACATCTACGGCGTTTTTCTTGCTGTCGAAGTCTTGCTACTTCTCTCTTGCGGTTTGACACATTTCTATCCTTGGGGGCCTGTTTTACCGGAATTTCATTCTGAAATGTCGTCTATTATCTCTTCGAAACTTTTCAAGAAAATCACAATTTCGAAAACAATAACTCAAGTTTTAAAATCTTGGGCCTTATACTAAGTGGTAGCCAGGTTACTGGTCAAACGAATTTAAAACATTTCTTTTCGTATTATCAATTAAAAATATCAAAGCAACATGATGAAATTCAACAGAAGAAGTTCCAATGAAAATTACTTTTTGTGTGAAAATAAAGCGATTGTGTAAAATGGATACCATAATGCAAGTGAGAGCGAATTGAATTGCCACAGAAAAATAATGCAATAGAGTTATTTCTTGTATTTCTCAAGCTTAATCCTTGTTGCTATCAAAACTATCGATTAGAAGAGGAGGTCACACAGACTGACGGGCGGACGCGGCTCCTTTTATAATAGTGATACCTAATAAAACATGGCGGCAGGGGCACGCTTTTACTCACATTTGAAAGTTATACAGGGAAAGTATACCACAGAAGGGCTTTTATGGAATGTAATACATTTTATACATGGAAAGTAAACTTATTGTACCCATTCAATTAATTGAAATGTTAGGTTTATCATAATAATGATGTGAATTGCAACTCTTACTTCACATTTGTGCAAAGAAAAGAAAGACGGAAACTGGATTTACCAAAAAACTTTGTGCGAAATTTCAATATACTGGAAACTCCTTGATATGAAGGTCATTATATCTAATTGGCATATATATATAGCAATAAGTATTCTAATACTTATGAAAGGTTTGAATCAGATAAAATAAGAAATAAAAATATGATTTAATCGTTCGCTATAAGTTGAAAAAATGAATAGGCCTGAAAAACTCTACGGAACAGTTGAAAAGGAAAACATTGAAAAGTGACACAGAAATATTTTTAACGACATAGCTTTGTGTAATATAATGTTGACAGTTATCTTTTTAGATTAAATGTCGCAAATTTTAACGACGAATATCTGTCAACATTGGTGACAAATATAAAACTGCCATGAAAAATGCAAAGCAAATTGCAAAACCTTTACCATATTAAGATTTTCACACTTTTTATGTTACTCAACAATGCCCGCATTGTAGATGTCATTTTTTTCTGCGTTTTGTGCAGTAAAACCGAGACAACAGCAAACTGTTTGTTACGGGCACAAGCTCGAGCTCTGAGCAGCGCAGCACGTCTCTCCAATACCCTAAAATATATCTATAATCCCTCTTTCTAATGCATTGTCGGAGGTAGAATATCTCTTTCTTGATTCGCATCTGTCTACAATAGTTCAAGGCTCTCTACTGATAAGCTTCATTGAAGCGACATCCAGCATCTCTTCAAAAAAAAAAAAAAAAAAAAAAAA